>VYZP01059998.1:536-24334 GCA_013400635.1 Hypocryptadius cinnamomeus
ACGCGGTGTGTCCCTAAGGGCTGCTGACCATCGCCACACGCGGTGGGTGCTCGCTGGGCCATTGAGGTGCCTGCGGGCGCCCGGTTCTGCGGCGTAGCCAGATCCCTCCGGGTGGCCACGCATGGCCCCGCTGGGATGCAGCCTCCTGACACCGCAGGAGTGATGCTGCTGGGTGAGGGAGCGAGGTTTGCCTTCCCCTCGGGTCCACAGCCTGTGGATTTCGGCGAGCAGGCTGGCACAGGTCCTCTCCCAGGTGTGAGCACAAACCTGTGTCTGTCCTAAGTACACCTGCGTATTAAGGCACCCAGCCTCCCGACCTGTGGCTCTTGTTCTGTCGTCCCAAAGCCAGTCAGGTCGGGCCTGGGGAGGAAGGTGTGTGGATTTTGCCCCGAGAGATGCACGCTTGGAGGTGCACAAGCTGCGCACTAAAGCTCTGCCTGCGTTTCTGAACAAAATGTCAGCTATCCCACGAAACTGCTCGTTTCCTATTTCCAGTCCTAGTGGAATACTTTATGTCAGTACAAATAAGCACTAAAAATAGAAAAGAGGGGAAGTAGCCACTGGTTTTGTTGGCTTTCCAGAGACCAAAATGAACTTGGTTTTCCAGTGGTCACTGATCCATCTGGCCACTCAGAACAGTGTGGTGGTTGGCTGCAGGGAACACTGTCACTTGGCAAAATCGGCAAAATCATATTGCCTGTTCTCACAAATCAAAGTGTAGAGAACAAAGTTCCGGAAGAAATTAAGAGTATAACTTGTTTACATAGACATCTGCGGAGCAGAGTTCAAATACGACCATCTGGAGTTGTATTGCTGCCACTTCTGATTATCACAATGATCTGGGAGAGCAGCTGCCAGCTTTGCTCTGTCGTCATAGGTCAGCTCTGAGCAGTGTCCACCCGGCCCCTTCCAAGAGAGTGTGTAATCAGTCCCACATCCACAGAGATGGGACTAGCTTTGGCCTCCTGTCTTAAAAGTGGAAATTTCCATATCCTGTGTTTTAGATGCTTTCTGAAACTTAAAGTAGGAGGAACAGTGCTGGCAACTTCCATCAAAAACTTGCCTAAAAGGGCAAAAATATGTAATGACACACTGAGCATCTCTATAGTAAGTGTCCAGTTATCTCTTGAGCTAAGTATGCAGGCACTTGTAGCTGCTCCTCTCTGTTGCCTTGTGCAAAAGCTCTCACAAAATGTTTTTGCCTGTGCCCAAGGGTTTAGACTTCCATGATGGGAATAGAGACTTCTGCAGCTGACAGAGGCTGAGCTGGGAGGATGGAACTGCGCTCAAAGGCTTGTTGAATGAACCCAGTTAACTGCAAGCTAAGCGACTGAGTGTCCTTTCTGTTGCTGTTGCAGGATGGCTTCTGTCGCTTCTTCGGCAGGCAGGGCTCGGAGGAGCAGAGCAGCACCATCGGCAACGCCATCATGGCAGCGGCGGCGGGCATCGGCATGGCGGGGTTGGCTTTCCTCCTGGTGCGGTAGGCCCACGAGCGGATCTTGCCGAGGGAAAGTACTCTCAAAACTGACAATTTACCAGATTTCACTTTATTTTCTATAGAACAGACCCTCTAAGAAGAAGTCTATATTTTTAAACTGGCTCAGAAAACTGCCTCACCAAATCCTTGACTATAAACTGCTTCACTCACTACCCAGTAACGACACAGACAGATGTGTACTAGAGCACTATTTGTGCATGTTCAAAGCCTGTTGTCTCCAAACATCCTCTGGACTTTCATTTTTGAAGGTGTAACCTAAACTTTAGCATGGTTCATGTACTGTAACTTCTGAGTGCTTGATGTTATGCTAGGAAAACATTATGGTGGGCTTGCTACTAAACCCTCTGTTCGAGACGTCTTATTTACTTGGAGGCAAGTTTGGAACCCGCGTTCATTAATGCTGTAAAGTGGGCGAACGTTGACTGTGATCTAACGTGGTTTATGGCTTCAAACGTGGTGCACAGCACTTGTAATCAAAAGGCAACTCATTTGTTGATTTAGGGCAGTTGGTGCCTGTGATGCTAGAAGCATTAGGGCTTAATGTAACATAAGGCTGAATTCATTACACTACAAGAAGGTAAGTATTGATACAGGACAATAATGGCTGCAGTACTGGTTCCTACTGAAAGGAAAAGAATTTAAATATTAAACCTTAATTGGTATATTGAAATCCAGTGAAGGCTGGAATTTCTCTGGATTTCCCGTACAAAGTGAGAATTTCCATATATCTTAATATATTTTTGAAGTATTTATCACTGTATAATACTTGTAGCCATGACATCTTTATTTTTGTTTAAAACTTAATGCTGGTTCTTGTCACTCTAGTGTGTATCAAGCGTTGTCTTGTTTTAGTAATGTTTCACTCTGTTTTCAAAATGCTGTGTATTTCTTTCAATGGTTGTACAAATTGCCTTATGTTTCTGGTAGCTTTTGAATAATGTTCCTGGGTTACTCACAACGTGTACAATTTTACTATGGTGACTTCAAAGGTGAATAAATGTTAAGTATTTTTATTTTAAGAAACCTTTCTGATTATTAGATCGGATGGGTGCTGGTGCTCAGACAGTGAGTGTTTTGGTGGTTACCTGAATGCATCAGTTTATATTCACTGTATTGCTGGTGCTTTGACCTGAGACGAGGACTTGTGGAGCACCAGAGCAGTTTGATACCAGTCTCCAATGCAGTCCTGGAGTCCAAACTAGAGCTAACACAGCCTGAGTGGAAAATCCCATCAAAAAGGTCCATCTTCACCATCGTGATTGGAAGCAACCTGGTGGTTTTGTAGGCCAAAGTTTACTAACATAGGTGGGTGCAATTGGTCTCCTCTGAGAGCTGCTCCTGCTTGTAGAGAGTGACAGAGCTCTTGTTTCTTCTCTGCCAGGACTTGCTGCTGCCTCTCTCACACGTGCATGCTTTTTTACTGAAGCTGAAGTTTCTGGTCCATGTTATGATGACAACTTGCAATGTGTTGGTGGAGTTCAACCTTCCTGGGTTAGTCCTACTGAGCAGCTGTACTCTGAGGATGTTGGGCCTTTTTTAAAGGCTAGTCTCATGCCCCTGTCTCCAAGCTGGGGGCTCTGATGCCTGTTAAAGCTGCAAGTCCAGTGGGCAGCCAACTTCCTCTTGGGAAAGCTCAGCCTGGCAGCCAGGTCAGCATCACTGGCTGGCAGTGGCCACGCTTCTTCTCCTTCTGCTGGCCACTGGGCCCTGAGGCAGGCGTGCAGCAGCCACAGCCCCATGCTGGACAGAGCAGCGTTGTGCTGGCCAGCCACAGATGTGGGGACAAGGACAAAAAGGGGCATTCAGGGACGGTAAGTCCCGCGGAGGCAGGAAGGAGCTGGTGGTCCTCCCCCTCACACTGCTGGCTCTGAATAAATGTCTGCTTGTTCTCCAACTTCCAGTTCTCTAAACTCCAGCTTGCCTCCTCTCAGCAAAGGGATTAGCAGTCCATGGTGCAGGACTGTGCTCAGTTCCTCTCTCAAGTTCCTGCAGGGATGGCAGCTGAGTGCTCTGGGTATCTGCCTGCAGTCATCCAGGAGGCTGCAGAGCCCAAAACTTTGTCCACAGTGGGAATGAGCTGGTGGGTCCTGGGAACTGAAAGTAGTTTCTAAAATGTGGGATGCTTAGAGGGATATATTTGTTGAAAAGCACGGGGAACGACAGGGTAAGAAATGCTCTAAACAGAGGTCAAATGTCCCTCCTGTGCCAAACAGAACAAAGATAAAATATCTGTATCTTGATTTTCAGTGTAATCTGATCTGGCAGGCTCCACAAAAACAATAGCAGAGAGGATATTTGTGCTGGCTTTTACAGTGTGCTCTGGAAAAGTGAAAAAACCCCCCAACAAACCCAGCCTGGGAATGTCCTTTAACAGTCACATCAGCTTTTGGTGTAAACCTGACCCTTTCCAAAGCGCAGCTTGAAGAGCATCTGCCAGGCGTTCTTGGCCTGGGAGAAGCTGGGAGTGGGCTTTCTAGGAGCCAGGAAAGCTGCAAGGCTGAGTCAGAAGGCTGCAGTGCAGCTCTGCAGTGGCAATACTGTCTGGGACCAGGCTGCTCTGGTCTCTGCTGGGAGCCTGTGCTCAGTCCCCTGAGAGCAAGGGGCAGAGCCCAGGCTGCTGGAACCTGGCACAGGGGGATAGCTGCCCATCCTAGCCAGAGCCATGTTCCCTGAGCTGCTTTCTGCTGACATGGGAATGTAGGATTGAAGAGGAGGACTTAAATCACTGGAACCCTATTGATTTCAGGGCAGTTCAGACTAACTTACATTTGCACGACTTCTGATTAAAAAAAACCAAACTATTTCAGTTTCAGCCTGACAGTTTGTCTCAATGAAGTAATGTATTTCTCAATTGAAAACTGCTGCTCATCTGCTTTTCTACCTCAGAAGAGGGAAGCAAGATGCTGCTGTTCCTTCCTTTAAATGCAGAAGTGGAGTAGGTGGTGTTTCAGTACGAGGCTGTGTCTAATCCTCAGGGCAGCTTTTGTCTCTCCAGCACTGTGGTGGATGCAGCAGGCTCATCCTATCCGAAGATGAGCAATTGCTGCAGGTTCTGCTGGGCCCCAGCGTGCCTCTGCCTGCAGAATCCTGGCTTGCTTCAAGGCACCGAGTGCTGGCAGGACCTTGCATTGAGGGAGAAGGAGAGGAGTGAAGGTGCTGGCTGGGCTCTTCCATCCCCTGGCTGCTCATACCAGATTTGAGTCTTTCCTGCTCTGCTGTGTGTGAAGACCTGTGGAGGGCTGAGGGATGGGGAAGGCACTGTTCCCACTTCACAGTGGTGCTCACAATGGTCTGACAGGAGCTGTCAGTGTTATCTGTGCTGCTGCACCTGCTCCCTACCCAGCTCTGCTCTGAAGGGGCACACATTGTAACCACGGGCCAAGGTTGCAGTGCTGTTGCAGCAGCCCAGCTGCTCATTAGAGGAAAAACCAATTTACTCATCAGTCTGAAGAGTGCTGAACTGGCCAGTGGGTTTCTTTTTTACTTGGAAAAAATGAGGCACTGTTAGAGCTCTGCAGGATGGTGTTATATGGCAGGTGGGGAACTGCTTTGCTGTGGTATGCAAAAAATCTGGTCTGGCACGTCTCACTGGAGAAATTGGTGCTGGTGCCGTGTCCTTTTCTGCCCAAGCACACTGCAGGGTGGTACCCAAGCCTGGGTAGGACAGGAGAGCCCTCTTACTAATGACTTAGCAATTGGACAGCCAAAAAAACCCCCAGAGAATCACTGGAAAGAAAAAAGGTCAAGTGGCACAGCATTTATTCACGTAATTTCACTGTGCTCATTCGGTGTAGATAATGAAAACAAACTTCTGGGTTTCACTTTTGTTTCTCCGACTGCTTTCTGTACCAGACTTGAGCTGGATTGTCCTTGCCAGGACAAAATGCTGTGTGGAGAGAGCAGTCATAGCTGGGAAATCACTTGCTTTCAGGTTTAAGAGGTATCAGTGAAATTCCTTCTTAAATGCTGCCATTATACTTTTAAATGTTATCTTCAAACTGTTAACAATTATCCTGTCACTAACTGAAGTTTTTAAATGAGAACAGAGTTAAAAATAAAAACATAAAATCCTGATTTACTTGAAGTCAAATGCAGGAAGTCTAAAAATCAACACTGCTGAACTAACGAGATCATTTTGTTGAGATCATTTTGTTGGATTTTTTCTCCGCCTGGGCTTGGTCTATTTGTTTAATTCAAATGAGAGGTGGAAGAGGGGACCTGGCTTTCTTTGTCAAAGTCTCTTTTCAAACAGGCTGTGTCTTTCTGCCCAGCCCGTGGTAAGTTTCTAGCACTGCAGCCTGGAACTGATACTTGCCCATTGGCAATCTCATGGTTTCTGGATGTTCACCCAAGCTGGTGTGTGTTGCACATTTCTTTCAGTTAAGAATTAAACCTGTTAAAATGAGTGCTTAAATTCAGTTGGGGCCACACTGGCCATGGGGATGAGTGAAACTGTGGAGGTCTGTGCAGGGCATTGAAAAGCCTGTGTGCAGAGAGCCACTGTAGACACTGCAGAAAGTTGGTGTTTTCTGGATTTAATCCCTTTAATGATTCTGACCTGTGAGCACAGTTCATTTGTTTGACCCAACCTGCTCTTTTGTTTGTCTGAACAGCTCAGCACATGGTGAGTAACAGCAGGAGCCCCACACCCTTCTTACAGCATCTGGTACTGTCCTTTTTTGTTATCAAATGTGGCTTATACCCTTAAGAAGCTGTGTGGGGAAGGGCGGCCTGGTTCAGTCTAAGCACAGGGGAGATTTCTGTGCTGCATTACACCTTGGGGGGACTGGGCATGGCAGCTGGAGCTCTGCTCTGCAGCCTGACACCAAAGCCAGGAGTTCTTGCTGGCACTTTCAATTTGCAATGCATAATAGTAAAAGGGCAAAACCACTTGACTTCATCAAAGGCTGGGGAGAGAGCACTGTTTGTAGTGTGCTACCTAATGGCTGGTTGGCTTCTTCCTTGTAGCTATTATTGTCTTCAGGAGAATCCCAGGCTGTTGTAATTAATTTTGAAACATTAATTATGAAGCTTTATGATGAGCTCATTGGGAACTCCTAAAATGGAGGCAGAGCCATGTGGCTCAGGTGAGGAGTTGGTGCAGGGCAGACAGTGGAAACTCCTCTGGAACTGCCAGCAGAAGCTCTCTCATCACCCAACCTGCTGGCACACAGGCTGGACCCTGCTGCTCCTCTGGCTGCACTTGGCTGCTTTGTGCCCCTGCCAGCCTGGGGCTTTCCCCCCCTCTCCTTAGACAGAGGATGTGCTCCCAGAGCTCCCAGCAGCCTGCCTGCTGGAAGCATGGCCCTGCTGGGATGCACCCAGTGCTGTGCTGGCCCTGGCAGCATGGGCATGGCTCTTGGTGCCTCTTGGTGCCAAGCACAAGCCCATGAAGGAGTGGCCATAAGGTGCTGTGCTGGGTGGGTGGTGGTTAGATGACTCTGATGATTCTGAAGCATGAGCAAGAACAAATTCCACCAGTTGTGTGTAAAAGAACCTTGTAAAACGTGGTGGCGTGGTCAGTGGCAGCTGGGAGCTGATGGTGCATGACAGGCAAGGCAAATGCTTGTTTCCTGATATCCAGCAGAGATTTAAATGTGGAACCTAATTATGCTGGGAGCCTACAAGTGATGAGGCTCCCTGAGCATCTCATACCCGAGCTGGATTGGTGTTTCCAGGTGCCAGTGCTGCCAAGGAGGGGCTGGATTTCTGCCTGGGCTGTGCTGGGTCCTCACACAGCCCCATGCAAAGGAGCACCACTGGGCTGTGACAGGCTGTGACTGTTCCTTTCACAGGGCTGTGGGGCTGCTGCACAGCCACTGCCTGCTCTGGAAGCCTTGGCCTGCAGTCAGACAGTAAGTGGTTTACATCCCAAAACTCCACAAAACCCCCCGAGCTTTCTGGCTCTGAATAGTCTTTAAAATGTGCAGGGTTTGAATATTTTCCCCCTTTTTTTTCTTTTTTTTTTCCCCAAACACCTACATGCCCTGAAGGACAGAGACCTGCAGTGCCTGACTGGCAGTCCCAGCCTGAGCACCCTCCTGCCAGGGCTGCTGCACAGCACAGGTCACTCACAGCTGTGGCATGAAGAGCCTGCCATCCTTAAGTGTTTTCACTGCCAGTCCTGTAGGCAGCTCTCTGCCACAGCAGCTTCACCCTTCTCCTCATCTAGAAAAAGGACAAATAATTACTCATAAACTCTTTTGGAAAAGGCACAAAACAGCACAAATCTTGCCTGTGTCTCTTTTTAAATAAAAGAAAAATCATCTGGAGTCTTGTGTATTGTCCTTGGTGACGTTCAGAGCAGAACACCTGCCACTCTGAAACCCTTCCAGGTTTCCTGGTTGCTTTTTCCAAGTGAAGTCCTGCTCCATGGGAGGAAAAGGTTACGTGTGGGAGTGAGCAGGGCAGAAGATTATGTGAAACAGAAATCCCGGCACTGTTTGTTCTGCCATCTGCTCCACACTTGATCCAGGCTGTGGGTGGTTTCCCAGAGTGCCCCTGCTCCCCTTCCTGCACGGCTGGCAAAGGCTTTGAACTGTTAGAGGCACATCCCTGCTGTCCTGGGGAGCTGTCCTTTGGCAGGGTGCAGCTGGGTGCTGTGCCTGCCAGCAGCTGGGGACAGTACTGGTGGCCGTGCTGGGGCTGCCACTGAGAGCCTGCTCCAGCAGCAGTGCAGAAAAGCCTGGACTCAGTGCCTCTGACACAAACTCAGTGAGTGCCAGGGGTGTCAGAGTTGGCACATCTGTGCTATCCCTGCAGGGAGCGCTGGGGCAGGACAGCCACAGCTTCCCTGGCACTGTGCACGGTTCCATCATTGCAGCCGTGCTCCAGTGGTGCAGGATGCTCCCTGGTGAGCAGGGCAACTCCTGCCCACGTGAGCTGCTGCCACCATCCCCACGGAGCAGCAGCGGGGCAGGCTGAGCCCTGCACAGCTCTGTGCCACACACCATCCTGCCACTGGTGAGATGTGCTGAAGTGTGGGAGGATGGAGGTGGCAGGTTTGTCCCTGCTTCAGGGACAGCTGGTGAAAGAAAGGTGAAATCATCTTGCCTTTTACCCCTAGAACCCTTTTCTGCTCTGCCTCCTCCCCCAACCCCCTTTTCCTGTTCTCCCCTGGTCCCCAGCCTGGCTGTGCCTGGGGCTGGGAGTTGTGCATTCCCTGTTCCACATCCCCCTCTGCCCCCTGCCCACCCTCCCCACAGTGTGCTCACTTGGGAATGTGACCTTGCTCTCTAGATTATTTACAGACAAAATATTGCTGCAGGCCTGGGGAAGGGTTTTCTGTGTTGTTTTTGCTTTTTTTTTTAAGTGACTGGATTCCACAAAAACTGAATTATTCCAAGGGCGTGGGGGCCTGGTGGGAATGCTTTGCTCTGTTTGGGAACAGGCTGCCTGCAGCCATCTTCCCTGGCCAGCACAGGGATGCTAGACGCTCTTCGGTTCCCCAGCTATACGGAACAATCTGTCTCTGGTTTTCTTGGAAAAACCCACCCCTTGCTTGGGGCAGGCTGCCAGGACGGGACACGAGCATTAACAGGGCTGTGGCACACATGTAACCAGGACCTGGGCTGCCTCCCAGGGTGTGTGTGAGCAGGCACAGAGAGCTGTCTCGGGTTAGTGCACATTCAGGGGTGCTTTAGGTGCCTCCCCATCCCACACCCCTGGAGCTCTCCACTTCCCCTCACTTGGGAGCTCCTGGGAGCTTGCAACACACGCTTGGTTTGCTGAGGACCTCAGACAGCGCTGTCACATCCGATCGGAAGCTGTGGTGGGCTGATTTCTCCTTTTTTTTTGCTTTTACTGGCAGCACCAGCAGCTGCCCTTTTCCCACTGCTGACAGTTCTTCTGTCTAGCTGAACTTCTGAAAGCCTCATGGTGGTGGTTTCCCATTGAGCAGAGCCCTCATGCCTTTGACCTTGCATGGCTGTGGCCGTGTCCCCTTCACTTGGCTGCTGGAGGCCACAGAGCTGTGCACTGCACACAGCAGTGAGTTGTTATGTTCCAGCAGCACTGGGTGTTTGGAATGGGGCTGACCTGGGGTCCCTGGCTGACACTGGTTTCCTTACAAGGTCAGCATAAGCTTTCAGGTGCCCACAGCCTGGGAGTTGTCCCGAGTAAGACTCTGTGCTTCGCTTTTATTTGGGAGTAAGCACTGTCAGCTGAGCTAAACTCGATCACAGACACTGAGTGCCTGTTTTGCTGTGGGAAGAGTTCTTGTGCCAAATCCCTTGGTCTGGCCTGGCATGCAGCATGGCTTGATCTCTCTGGAGAGTGAGCTGAGGCTGCTGAAGGTCTGGCAGGAGCACACTCTCCTCCCCGCTGAAATGGGCTGCTGCTGGGAAGTTGCTCAGCAAGCCTGGCCACAGGGCTTGACCATGAAGCAGGCACTCACAAAGCCATTCCCTGCCTGCTGTGGGGTAGGTGCCAGTCCTCTGGAGTGACTCCAGCTTTCCCAGCTTGTGGAGGTGATGGTCTCATCCAAGCCCTTGCAGAAGTGTTGGGTGCAGGAAGGATGCTGGGCAGTGACAGGATGCTGGGGGATGGAGATGGTGCCCTCTCAGCAGGACCTTGACCAACCAACCTTGATCACTTCAGCTGTGGTGATTTGCAAGCCCAGTTAGCAGCAGACTCATCTGGCTGGTGGAGTCGTGGGAAGTGCTCTGGTCCATGTGCTGTTTGGGGACTGCTGAGCTATGGAGAGTTCTGGGCAAGTCATAAATAGCATACTGCTTTTAAACAAGGGCAAAAATCAACAGATTTTGTTCAACAGAATTGTGAAGCTTCCCTTGTTGAGAAGCCATAGGGAAGGCTGGGACAGGAAGACAAGTGGTTTATTATTTTAGTCAAATCCTTTTCTTGGCTGCAGCCAGCACATTCAGCAGTGTGGTAGAAACTCACCAGGTGAGAGGCAAAAGTGCCTGCTGAGATGAAGTGCAGAGGCAGCAGATAAAGGGCATCATGGGGCTGTGCCTGTAGGGACTGCTCCTTATCAGCACACCTGCTGACTGCATTGCAAAAGCAGCCCCTGGTCACCTGTGCCTTTGGGTAGCTGGGGGTTTTTCAGGGATGTTGCTGTTACCCTTTTTTACCACCTGGCAAAGCAGGAGGGAACGGAGCACTAGGTCTCAGGCTGCCATAAGAATGGGACCCAGTGCACTTTCCTCCAGATCTGCTCTGTGTGCATCCAGGTACGGATAATGCTGCTCCTCACCAACTCTGCCACTTTGCTTCCAGACCAGAATTAATGGCTCAGCTGGCCTGAAGAACCAATGGTGACCAGCCCCATGCCATGCAGGGGTGCAGAGCAGCCCAAGTGGGTTCCACCTGAGGAAGGGGTCCAGTGAGGTTGCTGCTGAGTAGCTCTTCACAGTGTCAGTCCCAGTCTTCAGAGTCGGCCTGGGGATTTCACGGGTGCTCGTGCCCCCCTTACATAGGAAATTTGGCATCCTGAGCTAAGCATCTTCTCTACCTGGGTGTCCCAAATGGTTAACAATCCCAGCAGCAATGGATGGGTGGTGAGGAGATTGATTGCCTCCTGCAAGGTACATAAAGTCTCGCTCTTCTGCAGAAACACAACACTTGTTCAACCAGGTAAATAACTGGTTTAAAATCCCCTCTTGCAGCAGCTGACCCTACACATGTTTATCCAAGTGACTGGAGCTGTGCCAGTCTCTCTGGTAAGTGACCTTTCCCGAATTTTTCTTTTCAAGTTGACATTTAAGAAGGGGGGGAAAAGTCACAGCAACAAATGGTGTTTTAACAGTGATAAAGCTTTACCCGTCAACAAAGCCAGGAAAGCCACACTGGAGCCTGTGCTGGTGGCTCTGCCATCCCGGCCAGAGTCCATATGGACAGCACTGGCTCGTGTTTCCTGACCTGCCTGGCTCTGCATGAGCCAGCATCTGCAGTGGGCTGCTCCTGCTGCCTGGGCTGGGCTGGATAGTTCTGCAGCTCCTGGGAAAGGCTTCTGGCTGCAATTAAGTCTAAGGCAGCTGCTGGCAGCTGGAGGCACTCAAAGTATTAGTTCATTACTGCAATTCAAATGAGGAGAGCCTTAAATCTCTGAGAAGAATCTGGGTTTGGCAGGCTATGGAGTGCTTAGCTTATTGGGAAAACACCTTGGACAATTTTGGTAAATGTTCTACTGTGTGTTCAGGCAAGTAAAATTTACCCTTAGTTTTCATGTTCCCTGGTTCCCAGCTTCAGCACTTACCATGGCTTACCCCTTGCTCCTGACAGTGCTCTCACACAGAGCTATTTAAACTCGAATCTTTGGAGGAGGTTTACCTCTTAGCCCAGATGCCCAGTACATGAGCTCCTCTTCCAGGCTGGAAGTCCCAAGGGCTTCACAGAAGGCTGCTCAGCACATTTGGGTTCCCCAAATCCTGCCCTCCTCACATCCTGGCGGATGCCATACCTCCAGCGTGCCACCTGTCAGCCACTGCCATCTCCTCTGGGCTCTGCAGGATCTCTTGCATGCTCCTGCCTTCTCCATCTGCAAAGCTCCCACAGCCCTCCTGCAGCCCTTTCCCAGGCTTTTGGCTTAGTTTCAGATGGTGAGCAGGACTGAGGGCAGCAGCTGGTGTTGGTGTCTCCCTGCAATCCTCCCTTCCAGCTCCCCTCCACAGAGTGCTGCTAGTGATGGGCCAGCCTGGGCCCATGCCTGCTCAGTCCTGTCTTGAGAAGAGAAATTGAAACAAGAACTTCCCAGCTGGTTGTGTTTCCTGTAGCATGAGGGACAGCAGATTCTTGGGTGGTTTCCTGTCATTTCTTGCAGATGTCCTGATGGGAGTGGCTGCAAAAAGACAAGAGGCAAGGAGGGGACAGGGGCAGCACTGCAGTCAGACAGGGACAGGCTGCTGCCTCAGGGTGACCCTGGCAGCCCCATGCCAGACCTGTGGGCTGACAGCAACCTCTGCTTTCAGAAAGCCACTGTTTTGTGACAGTCTCAGTTGAGAAACACCTAAGTGACTCTGTCAAAAGAGGCCTGACAGATACACTTGGCTCTGTGGTTAGGATGGTTCTTGGATTTAATCTATCTGTGCTAGAGGAAAAAACAATAACAAAAAAGCCCAGGTAAGTGGAACAGTAAAGATGCTTTTAGTGAACTGATAGCCAAGCCTTGCCTTGGCTGACCATGTCCCTGTGCAGACCCAGTTCCACAGGGAGGGCACCACAGCCCCCAGGCTGGCAGCAGCAGGGCCAGCAGCTCACAGAGTCCCCTGTTAGGGGTGTCCATCTGCCACAGCTCTCCCCACTCCGTGCTGTCCCCAGGAGGGCTCTAGCCCTGAACATTAACGTGAGGCAGATGAGCTTCTTTGCTGGCCTGTCTGAGTGTTGCTCATGTGAGGCTCTGTGGCTGCTTGGCAGTGATGGCAGCTTTGGGACTCCATGCACTAAGTTTTCTTTAATCTGCCGTGGCAAGAATGCCTCATTTTGCTTCTGCTCTCAGCCAGCCCTGGTGTTGGCTCATTGCAGGGTCAGTACGTGAGCCCTGGAGCAGGACAGCCTGTATCCGGAGCCTTCCTTCCTCTGTGATAACGTCAGGGCTGGAAGCAGGCAGCTATTTCAGTCCCAGGAATGCCAGTGGATGATTTCACTTTTGTTTCATACCCGATAACCTTTCCCATCACAATGAGAGACGACGTCCGCGCTCCCTGCGCTTCCGTGCACGAGGGGAAAGCCATTCAAGCGCTTCTGCAGGGGAAAAGAAAGAAGCCAGGTTAAAAATAGCTTCTGATTGTCCATGGAGCCTGGGCAAAGGAAGGGCAAAAGCCTTTCCATTTTCTACTGCCCGGTCCCATACACTGGGAGCAACTTTTCTGGCTGAGCCGGGGCGTGAGGACAGCGACCGTGGGAATATCTGGTGTGCTGGCTCTTTGCGTCAGCCTCGAGGGGATGGGAAGGTCTGGAAAGGTCTGTGAGAGACTTTCTTCTCCATGCCAAGATGTCCCCATGTCAGGCTCCAGAAGTGCTACAGACACCCTTTGCTTGTCACCTGCATGTCTCTACCCTTCCTGCCCTTCTCCTAGTCCTTTCCCTGCTGGGTTTGTGGCTGGATGTTTGGTCAGGATCTCGGCGAGACAAACTCGCCCCAGGCCTCAGGCGAGAAAAGTCTGGTCAAACCCAAATTGCTAAAGCTCAGCTCCAATTTTTATTTCCTGTGGGGAAGGAGTTGGCCAAAGTAACTCGTTTTTTTTTAAGCTTTCAGCCTTTGACTTCTCACGAACTGCTGACCCATCATGTGACGGGCCGTGGTGGGGCCAGTGCCGCGAGATGTGCTATCGGCACTTTTCACCCGTGCTCAGGGGGGAAAGGGCCCCCAGCTGCCCCCGTGTGCCCTGGGTGTGCTGGGGCACCAGCAGCACCAGCTCCAGCCTCGGGGACTGGGCAAACCCCATGTGTGTCAGAGGGAGGGCAGTGACCCCATTATGTACCAGCAGACCCCATCCCTTACGGAGAGATGCTTCCCTGCTCCCCTAGAGCAACTGCTTCAAGCCCACCCGGCCTTCAGAGCACTGCACAGGCCATTTTATGGGCTGTCACACCTGGGCTCCTGTTTGGTCAGTCCCTTTGCCCAGTGGGAGGTTTTTGCTTAGTCCCCCAGCACATGACTTACAGGGTGGCTCCAAACTGCTCTCGCTCTTCCTGGGCTGGAGCCTGTTTACAAAACAGTGGCTGAAAGCTGCTATTTATCCTTACATACACATTGCATTCAGAGTTGCTAAATAGGCAAGCCCAAAATGAAAGTCATCTGGGTTTTCTTTAATTAGAATAAAATCCTGATGAATCATGAGGTTCTGTACCTCAAGGATGCACCAGGAATTGACTTTGGCTGCAGACAGCAAGGTACAGCAGTCAGCAGAGCCGGCTCGCTGCCTTGACATCTGCTGGAAAGACTTGTTTTTCCCTCCCGAGTCACATGCTAGCTTGTGATCTGATCATGAGATACAAAGGATAACCTTCCAATATTTACTCTTCTCATCTGCAATTTCAAAAGGCAGGGGAAAAGAGCAGAAAGCAGCATAAGGGAGGAAAACACAAGCCCCCTTTCCTCACTTGGTTAGTGTTGCTGTAGGTGCTGTGCTTGTTTCTGGCACAGGGCAGGAGTCTGGCTGCGGTGCCATGGGCTGTGCTTGTGCCTGTTGTGGCCATAAGGGAGCATGTCAGTGTAGACAGAGCAATTGTTGCTCTGTGTTCAGCCACATGGGCATCCTCTCCTCCAGTGCCACCACACCTGTGTGCCAGCAGAGGTGGGCAGGGGCTGCCTGTCCCAGGGTGACCTGCACTGGCACAGGCAGGGGAAGCCTGTCCTCCCCCATGGCTGCCCAGCACTGGCCCTGTGCCATCCTTCAGCATTCAACTTTCACGTTTTACTGTAAATGTCAAAGTGACATTTTTTATAACAATATCCTAATGTAGTCAGCCAGGCAGGTGGAGTTACTTGTACGTGCTCTGGTCCGAAGGTTTATAGCAAGCCCAGCTGCAAGATTAAACCAGAATCACCCTTGAATAAAATCCCCTATATAATCTTCGGGAAATTTTTGCTGGTACAGCTTGGGTACGTTTACTTCTGTGAGCTGATGCCTATCAAGGACCAAAAACCCCAGAACTGCATCATGGTGCCACAGGGGTTGTTGGCTTTGAGGTTTTCAGGCTGCTGAAGGCTTTGAGGGAGCTCCTGCCTACAGAGAAAGCAGTACAAAGCAGTGGGGCAGGGCTGTCTCCTTGCTGAGCCAGAGAGGTGTGTGCCATTGAGTACCAAATCTGCCACAGGCTGCATATGTGCAGCAAACCTGAATTGCATGTAGAGTGGGACTGCTCTGGGAATGGCAGGCTGGGATCAGCAGTCTGTGTCTGTCTTCCCCAAACTGTGTCAGGGGAGATGCTCCAGGCAAAGCCAAAAGGGTGTGACACACGATGTGTCAGCCAGACACAGGGAGGAACACCACCATAGCTGCCCTGACAAACAGTGACTGCTTGGAGGAACAAGAAGGGGTGGATGTCACTGGGGAGAAGCAGCCAGTACAGACTGAGTGATGAGAGCAGCACCCAGCCACAGGCTGGCCACAGCTATTCCAGTGTGACAGGGCTGAGTGCTGCAGTGTTTCCAGTAAAAACACCCTCTGGTGTCAGGTGGGGAGGGAGGGAGGTGGAGGGGCACAGAGGGAAGATACCTCACCTGAGAGGGAGGGCATGAAGGGAGGGTGCCTGCTGGGTGCCTTTGGTGTGGTGAAGGGTGGTTTGTGCCAGACAGGTAGATCCCAGTGTTGTAGGGAGCACGGCTGGATGGTGGATGGAACCAGGCTGCAAGCCTGGACCACGGCATTGGTGAGAGGGGCTTGGATAGCTGATATGGTCCCTGCACACAAAGCTGGGGCAATGTGAACAGGAGGTGATTTTCAGTTAAAACCCAAAGTATCTGTGATTAAGGGCTGTCTCCAGCAGGCATGGTTATTTCTGATTTCAGGTTTTGGGAAGTCTTGAAACTGTTTAAGTCCAAGCTGTGTTTCCCCTGCTGTTACAGGATCTTCACATTGCAGTGTCCTAACCTACCCTCCCATGTCCACACTTAGCTTAAAGACCTTTTTTTTTAATGGAAAGTAAACCACTTCCTTTCCTTTGGCAAATATTTCTGTGGCCTCTGCTGCAGCACTAGCCAGAGATGATTAGGAGGGCTGTGATGGGCTGATGAGGGGTTTGGTGTGGACTCATCAGTGGGCCATGTGAGACAATGGCATATCTGCCTCTGGCACACAGCATTTGGAAGGCATTTGGGTTTTGTGGACCTGGTTGACCTGTCACTGTGCCCCAGAGGCATTTCTGAGCACTGTGGTTTCCTGGTTCACTGGCCTTTTGCCTGCCTCTATGAAAATTAGAGCAGGCCTGACCCAGAAAGCTGGATGCAGAAGTGATCAATAGTGATGGTAATTGGCCAGCAGCGCTACCTGGCTCTTGCTTAGTCCCAAAAGAAATAAATGCATTCAGAAGACATGCAGGTGTTCTGGCTCCTGTGGCTGCCTTATCAGCTGGAGGAGGCTTCAGCCTGTGGTCCAAGGGTTGTGGAAGGCTGAGTTTACCGTGCCCCATCCCTGGTGGATGACTTTGGTCCTTCTGGTCCCCCCTCCCAGTGATAGTGGTTCTCCAGCAGGTTTTGCAGTGTGAAGTGTTTGTTCTGCAGCAGGAGAGTGCCAAAGGCTCAGGTGAAGGGTGGCAGCAGGGCAGGTGCCATGGGAGGGAGGGGGACACAGCAGCTCTGGCTGTGATCCCACCAGAGTGAGTGCCTGGGGAAGGAGATGCATCTGCTCATCCCTGAGGGCGTTGTAGACACTTGCTCCTGGACAAGAAAGTAGTCCCTGTCCATAAGGAAACAAATCCTAAAGAACATCCTTTTGGAGCAGTCTCCTCCTGCCTGCTGTGTCCCTAGGGGACAACAAGGGCTTTGTAACCACTCAGGGCTCTGGGGAACCAAAACAACCCGGCCTGAGCTCAGGGCTGTAAATCAGCGGCTGCAGCGGCTCCAGCGCTGCGCAAAGGCACCGCCGGCTGCTTTGATCTGCAATGCTTTTATTTCATACCCTCTGCAGAGATAGACACAAGGTCACACTAATGGCTGATACATGAAAAACTTATGTGGCCTTTATTGATTTTGGAGTGATTAATGAGTCAAAGGGAAGGACAGTGATTCATGCACGTGAACGGTGCCTGGGAATGAGCAATGCTGGTCAGGGTGGCCTTTTAATTCCATAATTGAGCCTGTGTCCAGCTGCTCAGGGGTGGCAGCATTGCTCTCCCAGACGTCTTTGCACTGGGCAAACACCTGTTTGTAGGCAGGGATCTCTCGTGCCTGCGCCTCGGCTCTGTTTGCCTTGCTTTTCTCTGTCCCTTTTGAAAGGGGATTGAAAACAGCCAGACCTAAACTCTCACTGTAGCTGTGTTGACAAAGCCTCTTGAAGCTTTCCTGCTGCTATCCCAGGTGGCCTGAGAGGAGAGGCCTGGGAAAGGTAAAGCACAGTGCCTTGCCCAGCCTCACATCAGGCAGCAGAGCACCCACAGGAGGCATCCTCCAGCTTTGGCCCTCTGTCACCAGCATGTGAGCTCAGTGAAGGAGCTTCAAAGCTTGGTGCTGTGATGAGCCTTGCAGACAATAGGTTTTGAGTTGCTTTTCCACTCCCTCAAGCATGTGCAACTTCCCAGAGGCTGCTGAGCTGTGCCAGGGTGGATACCCTCCTTCCACAGCCTCCATCCCAGTGCATGCTGTGGATGGGGTCCACAACCCCCAGTTCACTCTGTGCCACACATTCAGCTGGAAACTGGTGCAAGGGGAAGTCATCCTAATTTTGGAGGGGGACATCAGGCCCAGCTTGAAGGATCTGGGCAGTGGTTATGCAACTTTCCTTTTATTTGAAGAAACTTCCCCCTCCTGGTTGTCCCAGCTCTGTGGCCATGACTTAAACCACCACACTGCTGCCAGAGTTCATTCTGCTGGGCTCACTGCTTTCACATGGGCTGTCTTGCTGAGTGGGTCAGAGACCTGCTGCACCTCTTAGGGCCTGAGGACTTGCCGCAGTGGGATTCATTTGTTGCTGGCACTGCTGGTTATTTTTTTCTATATTGCCATTTCCTGATGTCTGTTCCTGTGTCCATTGAACTCTGTCTGTGTCCTCCAGCTCCCCAGCCTGACCTCCAGAGCTCTGCCCCAGCCCCCTGTGCTGTGGCAGAGTGAGGTCCCAGCGTGTTGGAGCACACTGCCCTGAGGGAAGGGCGCAGGAAAACGTTCCTGGTGGCACAGGCAGGTGACAATGCCCACCCTGCAAGCGGCTGTGGTGCAGTGCCCACGCTCCTGCCTTTGCTTTGCCCACCAGCAGCACAGACACAGACCAGCCCCACACCCCCATTCCTGCTCAGGAGTGGCTGCAGCCTGTTGGCTCCCTCCAAGGGAAATGTAGGGGACATGGGGTGCTGGCCCCAGAGCCATCCTGCTGACCATGGCACCGCAGGAGAGGGCAGGGAGCATCACAGGCAGGCACACAGAAAAACACTGCGTGCTCCCAAGTTAGCTACCAGGCCAGGTTGGTTTCCTGTTTACTCCCTAAGTGGAAAATAGGAAGGGACCAAAAAACCTCATCCCCTTGGCTATATAAAGGTCTTGTTGCGTGGGCACAGAAATTTTACCTTCCTTTCATTTTTTGTCTTGGTGTTACCAGGTGTGTGGCGTGGGCTGTAGTGTCAGTAAAGCAAATAAAAGGGGATGCTGGGAATAGCAGCTCCTCTGCAGGAGATGTTTCCTCTCAGACAGAGAATTTGATGGTCAGACCACTTTGGTGGTCTGCTGGTGAGTGGCTGTGTTGGGGCTCTGCAAAGCATGAGGGTCACAGAGGGTCAGGCAGGGCTTGTGTTGGTTGTGCTGGGGACACACAGAGCCCCAGGTACACCTGGCACTCCCAGCTGATGGCTGCTCACATCTCAAAAAAAGGGCAAAAGGTGAAGAAATCACACCATCCCTACAGAAATTCATGGGTAGGTTGCCAGGGAAAGGTTGGCTGGCAGGCTTGGCCAGCAGGAGTGAGAGGTCAGAGCAGATAAGACATTGTCATGCCAGGAAACTGTTTTGAGTTTACAGCACCAGGATGTGTTATGGGGATCATAAACCCTGTGATTCCAGAGATGTTGCTAAACCTTGTTTGCCTTGGATTGTTTGTCCAAAAAGACAACAAGAGATGAACTCTTTCTTCCCTTGTAATTGCCCATAATCTTATCTGAAGCCTGCGAAGTGTCCTAGAGACTTCTCAAGGCGATAACATGGAGATAACTACCAAACAAAAAAGAAGTCCAAGAGCAGCTATTTCTCAGGTCTGCTGGGAAATAGCACTGGTTTCTTGCCCAGCTTTTGTCTCCCTTATTTGTCACAGAGAAGGAAAGGACACCCAGAGGTGTCCAAGTCTTGCTGGGGCAATGATTGACCTTTCTTGCCTTCTTGCTCCTCTGGGATAGCTGGAGCTGTTTTGAGGAGTAAAGTCTCAAAGCTGCTTTAGCTGATGACTAGAAAATATTGCTGCATGAGAGCTGCAGCCCATGGCTCAGCTGTCCAGCTGCCCAGGCCAGTGGGGTTTGACTGTGTCTCACCAAAGGATGTTTTTGGTGTGTGTTGTGGGCCTGTGGATCCCCTTCAGATAAGGGGCTTGCTGATGGATCTGGTGGTGGTTTCAAGGTACCTTTTACTTCACAGGGTTTGTGGCTTCTCACTTGAGAGAGGAGCATGTAATCATCTCACCACAGACTTAGAAAAGTATGTGCAATTGTAAAAAGGCTCTTCCAAACATAGTATATTTTTTAAAATTCAGTTCAGTGTCTGTATCTGACTAGTCTTCTCATAACATTTACTGCCTGTCCAGTTCTGGAGTCAGGACTTGGATTCTGTGTTAATTATGGTTGCTTCATCCAGTTCATTGATTAAAAATGTGACATTTCAAAGAGAGAAGAAAAAAATTATTGTCTGACAAAGTGTCTCCCTGATGCTGGTTCATGACTTAGATATGGTTTCAGAGCTATGAGCTGGCCAGGTTTTGCCACTGTTTTTATGTGCTATGTGAACTTTTGTGTCATTCTGGTCCTCAGTCAAAATGCAATACCAAGTAAGAGCTGTACCAAATGTGAGCACCCTGTGTCAGCACCATAGCAAGTTACAGTGACTAGATCTATTTTCTGCAAATCTTTCTTGATTAGCAAAATAAACTGTTTAAGGGAGTAGAGCTAAATCAATCAAGCCATGCCTTGGCTCTGGGTCATGGTGATTTGCCTCTAGCATTGTCCTGTTTACTGCTTCAAAATACTGGCTTCTCAGTTTTCCTTTGGATGAGTCCCCCAGCAGCTGGAGCTAGGGCAGGACACACATCCACTCTCCATGCCATTGGGGTGTCCTCAGTTAGTCCAGATGCAACATGTATTTTGGAAGTTAATAAAAGGGGAGGTGAAGGGTACTTCAATGTCAGGTTCTCCCAAGCAAAGCAAACTAATGGGGCAAATGAGCCCTTCACTACCCCATTGTAGTGATTTCATTAGTACAAACCAGTTCACAGTCAGTGAGGACACGCTGTCAAAGCAAATTGATTTTTTCTACTGTTTTGCTCACCCACTGCAAGGCTTTGGGCACTGCCAGCAGGGCTTGTCCCTGGCTTGTGGGTGTGCCCTTTGCTTCCCAGCACTCAGCCCCACACGCCTCTGGGGTTCCTTGCTGGCCTGGCTGCAGGGCTCTGCCCACAGCTGAGCCACAGCCGTGCTCCGAGGGACCGGAATACTCACGGTACAGGTCACCCCCTGGCAGCACTGCTGAACCCCAGGAGCAGGATCCAGGGGAAGCCCAGCAGCTGCAGGAGGTGGCCAAGGGCTGGTGTGGGTGGCAGGGCTCACCCTGTGCCCTGGGAGCACAGGGACAGGCGTGGGGCACTTACAGCCCTTGGCCTGACTGCCAAACTTCACATTCACATTGCAGCTCTGTGTGCAGAGGCTGCCCCAGTTCGCCCGGGGGTTACCACACATTTTTGTCATGCTTGCAAAATCCTGTTACCACAAATTGCAAAAACCAACCTCATCCTCATCTGATCAGAGTGAAACCAGCACAGCTCTGCATGTCGTCTCCAGCGTGTCCGGTCCCCTGCGTGCTCCTGCAGGCACATTGCTCACACATGCTTTCATTTGCTGCTTTCAGGTTTTTTCTTCCACTCCAGGCTCTGTGGCCTGTGAAAATGTCTGTGACCACGGCAGCCAGAGTGCTTGCTGCCACAGCTACTGGCCTTTTGCTGAGGGCTGATGTGGCCTTTCCATGCACAGATGGCTGCAGTAAAGCTGAAGGTGTTGGGCAGTCTCTGCTGGGCTCTCCCTGAGCAGAACATCGGGGCTGCCACCAGCATCCTGCAGACAGAGGCGTGGCTGGGGCTGGCTGAGAAACCCACCCCAGGCTCTTCATTGCCTGTCCCACCAGGTGGGCAGCACTCCCTCGGGTTACCCTGTCCTGACAGGCAAAGCCAGCAGGGCTGTCTCCCCACTGCCAGCACCCAGCTTCCACTTGACAGCTCCTCCTGACCTCGCCCTTGTCTCTGCAGTGGGACAGCCATGTGGATGAATGAGTGGCTGCAGCATGCAGGCACTCTGGGAGACTCTGGGCATTCCCAGGAGCACAGCTGCTAGTAAAAGTAATATATTTAACAATTACTACAAGTCCTGGAGGCTCTTTATCCTGTGGGGAGAGCAGTATACCAACACCAGTCCTCATGACAGAGCACTTCTGTCTGTTGCTGGGCCGTGGTGTGGCTGGGTGCACATGCAAAATGTTGGGGAGCACTCCCAATTTCTTTCACTAGAGCTCACCAGGTGGGTTTGGCTGTGAGCCAGGCTGGAGCTCAGCCCCTTCAGAGCCTGATGGCAACGCTCTGGGTGTGGCTGGGCAGCCCATGGGTGCTGGGAAGGACTCAGATAACAGGCACAAAAAATGAGGGCTGCAATGAATGCAGCCCTAAGTTAGAGCTGTGCTCTGCCTTCACCCATGAAATGCAGCAGGGGCAGAATTACCCCACCAGTCCCACTGCCACCACAGTGGCAGGGTGTCTGTGCAGAGCCATCAGCTGGGGACACACAGGGCCACAGCTCTCTGCCTTGGAATGCCATGTCATGTGCTGGGATCATATGGTTCATCTTGTGTCAGTAATCAAGTGACTCAAAAAATCAGGGCATGAAAGTTCTTTGGCAATGCTAAAAGCAAAACTTAAGGAAAAAATTCTCCTTCCCTTACTCCATAAAAGTTCAACATTGTGCAGATGATCTAAAATTTTTTTGAAGTGCTAAAGGCTGTCTGGATTTTAAGTGTTTTATACTGGGTACAGGGATCTCCTGTGTCTAAAATAGATGAGACACTTCAGAGGGGAGCCTTTAGTCTTTCCAGACAAGAGATACAAGACATACAGCAGAACCCTGCTATTGTTAGAGGCTGACTATAGGAAAAGCAACTGCAAATGGCCAGTCTTGGTATTCTGCTGTGCTTTGTGCTTAAAAGTATGTGTTTTATCATGACAGGTGAGGAGAAGCTGAACTTCAAAGGCTTACCTTGCTCTAGCAGGAGGCCTCCAGGAGGTTGTCCAATTTGACTCCAGCCCAGATCATTATGCTGGTCCCACCCCCTCCCAAAATCTTGGTTTTGCATGTTTTCGTGTTTTGCCAGGCTCAAAGATATTAGCCACTCTCAGGAAGATAATTTTCCAAATGCTCTTAGAGCCTTGCCTGTGTGCCTTTGGCACTATCCAGGCAGGCATGGCAGGTGGATATTGTTGCCTTGAGCCCAAATAGGTTTGTAGGATGTGGCAGAAGCTTTCTGGGGTGCTGGACTTGTCAAAGCCTGGCTGCACCCCCCCTGCCTGAGCCGGGCTTTGCAGCAGCTTGGGTGTTCCAGCCTCTGGATTAGGGGTGAGGGGACACATCACACAGGGCAGGGACAAACCAGCAGTGCCCCGACACAATCAGCATTTCTAAATGAGCACTGGGTTAATCATCACGGCTCGTATTTCCATTCTCACCTGTCACCTATGTCAGCTCACTTATGGGGACACCAGAGGGCAACTAAATGAGGAGAGCACTTTGGTATTACATGGCAGCTGGAGCAGCAGCTGAGTGAGGGCATCACAAGGCTTTAAACACCGCCACTCTCGGCAGAGCTGCCCTGCGGGGGTGGGACACATCCCCTGGGATCGGGCTCCCCAGCAGCACGGCTTCCCGCGGGCTCAGCAGCCGCCTGGCCCTCCCTGCATCCATCCATCCATCCATCCATCCATCCATCCATCCATCCATCCATCCATCCATCCATCCATCCATCCATCCATCCATCCATCCATCCATCCCTCCCTCCCCTTTCCGCTGCTTCTCCCAGTTTTTGGCTGACATCTGGGGTTTTGTGAGAGGTGAAGTCAGTTGTGTATGGCAGCTTGTGACAAACTGAGTTCCTACTCCTACAAAAGCTTGTGAAGCCCTGGGGAGAATCTCTCCTGGAGGGAGGAAAACACAGCAGGAATACTGCTTTACAGAGCACTGAAATTTGATAATCTGGGGGTTTTGTGAGCTTTGGCAGAACTGAGCCATGGGCTTTGCTTTGGGTTGCAAATGCTCTGGAGCCTGCTATTGCTAGCCTAGTAGGACAGTGCCTGTATATGTACCTTCAAAGGGTGCGGCGGGGCTGCTGCGGGCCGCCGACTCCCCGCGGTGGCCGCGGCGTGCGCAGCTGCTGGGGTGAGCAGGAGCCCGCTGCCAGCCT
>VYZP01060001.1:0-67566 GCA_013400635.1 Hypocryptadius cinnamomeus
TTTCTTTCTTTCTTTCTTTCTTTGCTTTTAATGAAATGTGTCATTCTAAGAGAAGGAAAAGTGGATTTTCTTTGTTTTTCTCTCTTTATTTAATGCGTTCTTTCACTCTCTTCACTATGTGAATCATGATAAAAACCAGACATATTTTAATTATCTGCTGGTAAGAAATGAGCCTGTACAGGTTGTCCTGGCTTTGCAAAAAGGAGGTTTTATAGTTTCCCAGCATGTCTCTGCTTTGAGGAGTTCACCCTCTTCTGTATTCATGTATAATGATTACTTAGACATGATAAGGGTGGTAAAAGGGGAGGATGTTCTTCATTAGAACAAAAAGCTGGTAATAGCAGAGAAAAAGGGACTGTCTGAGACAAAAGCCTTGCTACATGAAAGATCAGATGGGTTACTCATATGTAATTACTCACTTGAGTCCATATGGCTGTGGTGTATTATACCACTCCCACTCAGCAGGCTAGTGGCATTTTCTTGGTGTCTTTCCTGTCATTAACCATATTTGCCTCGTCAATCCAAAGACTTGATACTTTACTCCTAGAATCAATATTTTTAGTGTTCTAAATATCTTGTTCTGCATTCTGAGCCATCCCAGCGTTTCAGTAGCTGCGATAGAAATCGGGAGTAAAGGAGCCCAAAGGACTTTTTGTAAGTGGTACAGAATTTTTGCTTGATGGAAGATCATGCATCCCCTGCAAATGAGATCTGGGAGCCTATGATAAAGTCTCCAAATGGCACTTGCACTGCTTTGTCCCCAAGGGACGTCCAGAAATGTTATGCTAGTGGTACTTATTTAGAAGTGTTTTAGCAGATAAGTCCTGTTAACTCCCGTGTCCTTTAGGTTCCCAAGAGTTAGATCACATTTGAAAACGGGACTTGACATTCTGAGTCTTTTAGGCAGAAGCTGTCTGTTTTCTTTTCCTAACTGGAATCAGGGCAATTGGAAATTTCTTCCTTGTTCCAGGTGTGTGCACATGTATGTGTGGGAATGTAAGAGTTTTAACACAAAATTAACCTCCTTCTCTGATGTGAAACTTTTTTTATCTCTCTTTTTTTTAATGGCATAATAAAGTACTTGAATATGTTCAATTTGAGGGACGCTGGCATTCCTTCATGCCAGTTTGACTTTGCCAGAGGGAAGTCTCCCCATAGTTAACGTGTGAGAGACTGAAGTATAATAAACTCATGAGGATTCCAGTATGGAAAGAAAAGGTTTTGAAGAAAAATGGAAGAGTTTCAGGAGCACTTCAATAATTTACAGAGTCATACTTAGCTTATGAAATAGAACTTCTCAGACAATATATCTTCTCAAAATAGCTGAGTATTGGCAATGTCAATAAAGCCTGCAGCCTGTCTAGTCACGTTGCTTCCCTTTATTTATTCATCAAGAAAACATACTAAATAGACAAGAGAACTCAGAAAGGACTATACATGCACATGTGTGTCTAGTGCACTTTCCTCTGAGTATATGTGCACACATCTGCTGAGTCCCTCAAAGAAAGCTGTCACAGTCTGGTTAAAAGCTTTTTGTTGGCATTTGTGTGAGTTTGGCTGCATGAATGTGATCTTCATAACATAGTCTCAGTATTTTCAGTGGTTTAAACAATGGAAAGGAAATTTTTTTCAAGGCACTGAAAAAAGCTATCTAAATTTTTAGCACCACAATAAGAAAATGCTTCTCATTCTTTTTGCTAACAGCACTCCTCTGCGTGGAATCCATGGTCCCTACCAGGCAAGTGCAGTAGCTAACTATGGTCTTGAGATCATGCGGGAAAATACATCTAAGGAACTTTCAGAGAAAGAAAGCTACTGTGCTTGGCATTCTTTCCCCATCCCAAGGCTGCCGTACTCCTAAGTGTGTTTTGCGCTGTATGCAAGTGCTGTAAAGTTGATATGAAGACATTCATTTGTGAGCTTGGCCACAGACTTCAGCTAGAGTCAGAGCAGGCACTTGCTCAAAACAGAAAATATCTTATTTTGTAAGAAAAAGATGCAGAAAATGCAAATTCCTTAATTGCTATTCAGGCAAGAGGCAGGAAGAGTATTATTCACACTGTCAGTCAGCTTTAGAATAATTAATACAAACAAAAGTTTGTGGATCAGGAAAAATACACATAGGTCTCTTGTTTTGGAAGGGATTATTCCTGAATGTGCTGCTAATCTGACTAATATATTTATGTTACACTTTGGGGGTAAAGGGGATTAGGTGGGAGGAATTAAAGAGATTTGATATGGATACCATATTTGGTAGAACTTCTAATGAGATTTCTTAGGGAAAAAAAAAAAAAAAAAGGCAAAACAGCCTTATGCATTGGCTTGACTTAGACCAGAAACTCTAATGAGATCATGAATTCTGTCTCCAGTAGGGGAAATGGTGCCAATGCAGAACTGTGATAATAAAATTCATTGGACTCTGATTAACTCAAGGATTGTAGCACTACCCAAATTAGCACTTAGAATTTCATGTCTCTTGGAGGTCACAAGGAAACTCTGTGGAAACAGAACAGGGAGTCAGTTCTGTACCAATGCTGATGCACATTTATTTTCCACCAAGCTAAATTTCATGGATGAAGTTTTATTTTCCTATTTCTTAAAAAGGAGATTTAATGGAGGGTTTTTTCCAAATAAACTTGGAGTTGAATCAATGGTCTATCCCTTCTGTTCATATGATTTCAGATGCCTAAAGCCACAGGATATGAGGTGAGTTATTAGATATGCCTTTCCAAAGAGGAAATAGTGAGACAGAAATGACCTGCCTGAAGTTACTGTTTATAGATTAGAAAAAGGCACAAACAATTAAAAGATGGAGACATTTACAGCAAATTACTTGCAATCAAGCTGCAGCTAAATTAGCTTCTTGATGAAGAAACAAAATTTTGTTGTTTAGAACCACAAAGAAATGTTCACAAAGCAAACAAAAAAAAGTTCAAGGTGAGTAAATTGTTAGCACAGTTGGATACAGATGTGTTGATAAGAGAAATTATGGGCGCAATTAAAGGTCTGGTCTTGGAAATGAAAAATAATGGTATTAACTACAAAGAGCCTTCCTTTCAAACCCAGTGAGACAAAACCTTTAGAGGTGTAGGATGGGAAGCTTTCCCCCTCTCTGTTTTCATGTGTGGCTAACAACCTCAGTAACCAGTTTTGACTCAAATAAAGCAAAATGTGGCAGTTCAAATCAAAACATATATTCTCCAAAAAATCATGTATTTAAAGAAAAGGTTGGTGTGTCAGGGGAAGGGGTGAATACATTTAACACCAGAATTAAACCTTTTGTTCTCTCTCGCCACAATAATGTGAATTACCTCTTTGGCAGCTCTTTGAAAAGATCTTTGGGAAGTTATGTATATTCAGCGAGGAAGACAGAAAGTAGCACAAAAGCCCTGAAGACATGTGAAGGCTTCAGTGTGAAGCACCACATTTTTCTCTTTGTTGCTCTATACATTTTGCATTCAGTGCAGTATGCATTGGTTTCACTGAATGCTAGCCATTGTCTACCTATGTTTATCCGAAAGGAGTGACTTTAAAGACTTTGTAATTATGAAAAAGCAATGAGCAAAGCTATCCTTCGCCTCTCTTATTGCCTTGGAATGGTAGGCACAACACAGTAGACAAAAGCAAGGTATAATAGGGCTTCTCATTGGCAGTCAGAAAGCACAAGTATATGTAGAAGGAGATAATATTCTGCTGGCACTTTTCCTTCTCTTGAATCCTCCTGTCCTTTCATCCAAAAAGTTTTATGAGAACAGAACCTTTTGAAAATAGGCAGGTGGAGAACAAGAGTGAAAATTTGCAGCTGTGAGCTAGATGAATTGAGATTTCCAAGTATGAAATTTTGACCAAAAAAATTAAAGTGACTGACTCTGTCATGTTTAGAATGGTAAATCAGAAGTCCAAACCTCTAAGCTCTGTAATATTTTGTAGCACTAAAGAACTAATAATACTATATATATAGTTTTCTGCTCAGTTGAAAATATTTATTATCTGGGAAATTTCTAAAATATTGAAAAAAAGATATTACAATGTGTGGGCCAGTCAGTCATTAAAAAATTAAGAATAGGTTTCTTCCAATGATATTGCATAAAGTGATACTTGCCTGCTTAGTTAAGTTTTGAATTTTAAAAACTCAAGATAAATTTTATAGATGTACAGCCTTTATTTTGTTGTTGAAATAAGAATGGACTTTGTGAGGATTTTCTTTGTTACCAAGTGGCTCTTCTCAGTTTGTATAATCAAAGGTATTATTATACTGCTTAAAAAAATGTGACTCATAGAAAGCAGACTGAGGTCAGGTTTGTAATAGTGAGATTTATGCTTCATCACTGGTCTTAATACTGTTCTGAAATGTGATTAGGATTCAGGTCAATACCCTTAATATGCATTATTTATTTTTACATTACATGATAACTCATATTCTTAAAGATATGGAGAATGAGAACACGCTTCAGCTGTACGTAGTTTTATCCCCATTAACTCTATCTTTGTACAATCCTTAATTCTGTCTTCTCAGCTTGATGTGGAGATGATCAAAGGAAAGAAGATAAGTTTGGGAGAACCTGCTTTTATTTTTTATCAGGATCATAAGGGCAGCATCATCTGTTTTGAGGGATTGCTGGCAAGATGTGAGATTAGGAACTCAATTTTCATTACTTGTGATTTGGGCATTATTTTGAACTCCCCAGAGATGAAGGGTTGGATGATTAGACAGGTAAGTAATGTGAAAAGTCTAACAACTTGGAGCTGCTGAAGGGAAAATTTGTCTCCTCATTTTATACCAACTCTTTGAGAAAGTGAAGATATCTTTGGTTAACTGCAGGGAGATTTTAAAAGTCAGGTACTGACTCAGAGGCAGAGGCCTGGCAAAAGAGCTGAAGGTTCAGTTTGGTCAGAATGAAGAGAACTACCAGTGTCCTTCTGAGAGGACATTTACCTTAGCCCAGTTTATCCTTTCCACTGCTTGGCAGGAAGCCAACTGTCATGGTTTGACGCTGGCACAATGTCAGTGCCCCCATGAAAATACACTTTCCCCAGTGGCTGCTGTGAGATGTGACCAGGAATACAGCGAAGCAGGCTCCAGCTTAGGAATAAAGGGAAAAAAAAACTTTATTAACTACAATATATATATATATTAAAAAAACCCCTCAGAATGAAAACCCTCCAAATACATTCCTCCTCCTCCCCTCTCTCAGATAATCAACTTTAAGCCCATCACCACCCCTCAAATAACCAACTCTCAGTCCATCAGGGAGAGAGGAGTCCCCCCCTTGCACCATCGGCTTCCCCTGGAAACACAGTTGAAACCTCTTGTNGGCACGGGCGCTCTCTCTCTCTCTATCTCTCTACCTCTCTCCCGGGGAATGGCGGGGGGCCCGATGTCTCTCGATGTTCTTCCACCCTTCCGTCTCGCAAAGCCTTCACCTCCCTCCTCTGCCCAAGGCTCCGGCCTACCTCACCAGGCCGCATGGCTTCCCCCCCCCCACCCAGCCCTGGCTGGGCAGGGGAGGTCTGACCTCCTTCACGAACCGGAACCAAGACGGTTCTCCTGGGCATTCTCTGCTCTTTTAACCCCCTGTGTTCTCAGAGGCGGTCCACACCTTCAGTGGCCAAACCAGGTGCCAATATTCAAATCCAAGCACCGATTGGTTTGACCACAACCTCCCAAAAAAAACTCACTTCCTTCTCAACCTAGGACGCCAACCCAGAGACACTTGAGAAACAGAGCAGAGAGGAAATGGCTAGATACATTGGTGTCTCCTACTCTCCATGTGTCTCCTACAACATTTTCTCCCCTACAACTTTTTCTCCTCTTTTAATTTCTGTTGGGCTTCCCCCAGTTACATCTGTCCCAGGCAGCATACTTTATCCTCAAGGCACAGAGAGGCAGGCAGGGAGTAAATATGGGGCACCTTCAGGACTTGAATGCTAATCATATTTGTGCAATAGTATTAAAACCAGTGACTGAACATAAAGCTTGTAATTACATGGAAGTATCTATTTCAGAAGCTGTTCAGTTGCGTTTGATCTTGTCTTTCCGTGTAGCTAACATGAAAATAAACCCATTGAATCATGTTGACTGTGTTCTTTAAGAATAATAGCAATCTCCTTTCATACTGGCCAACTGCATTTCACTGGAACGAGCAGGTGGGACAGCAAATTTCAGAGCATTCTCCAGTTTCTCTGTTCTAGAGACTAAAATTGACCTTTAGACAATCAGAAACTTGGCATGAAATGGAAAAATAGAGCCATTAAAGTTATTTTCATTGCAAAGAGAAAAAAATCATGATATTTCAAACAGGATTTAGATTCCCTGCCTCTTCTCCCCATCAACTGTACAACACAAGTTTCTTCTATTTCCAGAGATAGGCAACATTCCTGTAAAGGCTTTGGCTCTGATTCACGACCTCTTCCAGGATTGCCCTGAACCTGGATAAAGAGTTTTATTTTTCTTGTCTATATTCAAGGCCTATTCTGTTCATAAAACTTAATTGTAAAAATATCTGTTCAGCTGTAAATAGTTTTGAAACTGTGCAGCAGGCTTGTCTCCTCCTGCAGTCATGCTTTATCACTTTACAGCTGGATCTGTGGTTGCTCTTCAAGAACCAGACAATCTCTCTCTCCATTTTGCCAAGGAGACTATTTGACCCAGAGAGCAACAAAAAAAGCCAAGGTAAGCAAACAAATATTCTACTTAGCCATGCTCTTAAAATGTGGTGATACACAATGCCTCCAACATGAGCTTAGGTTCACCAGGTGAAAAGCTCAGCTCCTCTGTCAACAAGTAACATTGAAAATACCCCCATCTTTCTGCATAAGTCATCTTTGTGTCTGAAATCTCAAGTTAAGAGTCCCATTGAGTTTGTGATGTTTGCATGAGTTCGTGATGTTTGCACTCTGATCAGCTCTAAGAGATACCTTCATTTGCAAAACAAAGAGAAAACTTGCTCAGTAGAGCTCTTTATATTGACTTAATCCATCCCTATGTAGGTCTCTGTAGATGCAAACACTGAAACACAGTCCTAACTTCATCTTTCTGTAGTTTCCCACTGAAGGCACCAGAATGGCAGCACAAAAAAAGAGTTTGTTAATCTGGAGTCCAGTTACTACACGTACAGGGTTCTGTGGTAAGACCCAAAGTCTCACTGGAGAATTTTCCTGTGGGAATTTTTACTTATGCCCCTCAGGCCACTTCTCCCAGCTGCTGTTCACTAACCTCAGCTAAAGCATAACCCTCTCTTTTTGCAAGGGCCAGGCCAAGGCAGGAAAAGAGAAGCCATCAGCTGTGATCGGGACCAGCATCTTTGTTTGGAACTTCTTTTCAACTTCCTTCTGCAGATGATCACCCTCTGCTCTTCACATCTTTTCCCTGGAAGCTCCAGCAACCATGCAAGAAGAATTGTCATGCAACCATATGAATTGGGGATAAATTTAGAACTATTCCTACAGAGCAATACTGATCAATCAAGTCACTTAATGAAGGCACGTGATCCCTTATTTTCTGGTGCATAATTCTGTGTTTTCTCAGACATGAGTATATTATTTATATTCTGAGGGGAAAAGGTTATATTTGTATTTTTGTGCCAACCTGGAGAAATGCTGTTTGCTCAAGTTTGTACTGTCAAGTGGAATTAGGAAGTAAAGGACTAAAAATCTCAATAATTATTTGGTGCTTGGGTACTTTACTGGCCTCTTGGCTCCTCTTTGCTTTGTCCTGATGCTGTTTTTTTTCTTTTTTCTGTGTTCTCACCCCTCATGTTTGCCACTTTTGCTCCACCTCTCCCCAGCTATCAGGATTTTTAGCCTGATCTTGTAAGGGAATGAGCACACTCAGTTGTACTATTGTCCTCTTCTTTTACCTGCCAAGCAACCTGTAAAATCAGTGGCAAAATTCAATTCAGTTTCACAGATGAGAAAAGACCTTGGAGGACTTTTTAAGTCCTATGCAAATAGGGTCCAAGAAAAGAAGAGAGTCGCTCTCTGAGGAGCCAACCAAAAAAGATGCATCCTTTGTCTGACACCTGGGAATCTACACAGAGGGCAGACCAGGCTTCTTTAGTTCTGCTGTGTACACAGGAACCACGTGTTCCTTCAACTTGGTATAGGCTATGTACCTGCTTGCTTTTGGACTGTGTCATGTTTCAACTGATGACATGGTGATTGAAGACAGATCTTCACATCTCTGAAAGTGTACATAAGGTCTTAATTGAGGGTGTGTATCTGTTTCCCAAGTGCAAGATGCTTAAGTTAAAGTTTGATGCATCCTCTGTCATGACTACAGAGAAGAAACATCAAAACCACTCAGTACAAATCCCAGAGAAAAAAGAACACACAAACCAGGAAGGACGTGCATTATTAAAGGCAGTGATCTGCAGACTGGAGACTTCAGGGATCACATTGATTTTATATACACTAAGCAACAGATTTATCAAGAAATCTGAAAAGGAAAAATTCTAAAAAAAAGTTCTTTGGGGATGTCAACACAATATAGTACCATCTTAATTTATTAAGGACATGGATGAATTCTGATCATACCAGGGTTATCACAAAACCAACTGTGACAAGGTATCTCTCCTCCTTTGAGTCTTCCCTACAGGTGTGTCTGTGGGGAAGAAAAGAGAAGGATCTGCCTTCTGAGGATCTGCCTTCATTTCTTCCTTGCTGGGGTTCTGTAGAGTGCAAAGTCAGGTGCTGAAGAAGTGTGTTGCCTCAGGTACCTGTTCCTCCTCCCTTCAGGCTAGTGGTGAGAGGTCCTGCTTGTCAAATGTTGGATTGTTATTCAAAGGCAACGCAGCAGCTGGCACACTTACTCTGGCCCAACTTACAGCTTGGACCAGTTACATATTAATTAAGACTGAATTCTATCCTTGTCTGAGATTTTGCACATTTTGGTGATATGTGCTTGCTTTTGTTGTGGTTTTGTTTCTTTTCTTCCTCTTCAAACATTCCTCAGGGTTTGGGTGAGGAAAGCATTCTGTACTGCTAATATTACTACTGCTATTCCAGCTTCATCACAGAGGTATAGGATCAGCTGTGCAAGCCTTAAATTCTGGGTTCTTATCAGTTTTGTTTATGGATAATACACGGCCTTTCCAGAAAGTCCAAGACAGAAGATGTTGGATGTTTTGAGCAAAAAAAGTGTAATGATGAGATACAGATGTGTGACAAATTCTACCTCATGGGCATACAAGCCATGAAGGATAATTCTCTGGTTGAAAAATTACTTAATGAGACAATGCCAAATATTTGCTTTATGCTATATTCAGCAATGAGTTTTTCACATGTTAAGATGCTCATGGAAAAACAAAAATGCATCTTTGAAGAACACTAAGAAATGCTTAAGCAAGAATCAGAACTGGAGAATGCAAATGATACAATAGTGTTTTCAAATCAGAAAGGTGTGGTCAGATCCAAGATACACCGCTGCTCAAGAGAGATTTAGGAATACTAGTGTCCCAAACACCTAAATTAGTCCTGAATTATAATAGAGAGTTTTATGATCTAGAAAGAGCCACACTGAAGCAAGCTGCTCTGTCATATGTGACTGGGGAGGTACTTTTTCCCTTTTTTTGGCAAGTTGTTCAGTTGAAACCAAGAGAAATCCCATCTGAAATTTTCTGTAAAGACAATCAAAGCTTATGAAAGCCTATGTCAGGAGAAGGGCTTAACATTGTGTGCTTAAACATGTATCAGGAGTTAACTGTGACTGTTTCAGCTTTTACTCCACCAGCTCCATTCAGCTACTCTAGGGAGTGGTTTTGTGCTTGTATAATTCTCCATCTCATTTTGAGTGGAGGACAAGCTGTTGAAGTGTAATGTCGAATTGGCACTTTCTTGTGTATTTATGTATGTAAGGCAGATTCATTATGCAGCTGCTCTAAACCTTAAAACAGGCAATGGATTTATCAGCATTTTATTAAAGCAAGACAAAATGAGAGGAGGAGGTTATTTTTTTAAGTATCTCACCTCCACCTTTATTCCAAAAATCCATTACCTGTCCTCTGACTTTTCTGTGAGTGTTCTTTCCCCAGTTATCCATTATTTCAACTGCTGCTTTTTGTCTGAAGAAGGATTACAATAGCTCCATTAGCACTTGCTTCTTAATGGGAGGTCTGGGTGAGAAGTGGTGTTAAAGCAAGGACATAGTGGAGGAGTTGTATTTACTGAACAAAGACTACTACCCATGGTTCAGGATACTGCTCTGATCCACACTGTTTGTTCTCACCACCCTGCAGCAGTTCCAGGCACTTCAGTGATTTCACTGATGGTGAACACTGTAAGAAGGATCAGAGTAGGTCCTGGTGTCTTTGAAGAGCTGGGCTTCAAAATGCTCTGTGCAAAGTGAGACCTGTCTGGAGTGTGTAACTACATTATCACATCCCTGCAAATTTCTGTGTTTCTCCAGTAAAACCACTGAGGATGGTTTATCCTCAGTTTAATTGTGGATGTCACAGAGCTGCAGTGATCAGGAGCCACAGGACCTGTGCCTTGGCTGGAGTGGCACAGAACCCCTGTGCTTTACCAGTCCAGACGGCCACCTTAGGCCACCACTGATGGAAGGGCAGAGTCTGGTGGCTGCTTTTCATCCCTTAGGGTACAGGAGTTGCCACACTGACAAGTCCGAATCCTGGGTGGGGAAGATACCTTCTTGTTTGCTATTCACTTTGGATGAGATCTAAAGGAATCACCACAAAAAATTGACTTGACACCAGTTTAGGTGGAGAGTGGTAATTTTTCCATCAGTCCAGATTACAGACAGTTAATCATATTACAGTGAGTTTATCACTGGGAGAGTAGGAAAGATTGTCTCAGGAATCTGATGGGTTTTTTTTAAATAATGGCTATTAGCATGGCCTGAAAATGGCCAGGCTGAAAGTGTTGAGATATCCACTGCTCTGGACACAGTTTGGAGAGAGTGCTAAAGAAAGTGCTCCAATTTCAAAGAAGGCAGCTCTGTAAAATTATTTGTAGGCCTTTAGACTGCTTTGAGCAGGGAAATAGGACTTTGTTTCTGAGTGGAAACCATAGAGACATTTAATTACACTACAAAAAATATACACAATAAACAAGTCTATTTTATTTTATTTTATTTTTTTCAGCCAAATATACTAGAGAGCCCTGGAGGGAAAATATATTTTAGTACTTTACAGTTACAATTGCAATTTATGTTAGTCTAGTGTCTTTCATACGAGAAGTACCATATCATAAAACACTTTACAGTCTGTTTATCAATACAATAAACTGAGAATATTGCTCAATTTACTTTATTAGAACTTGCTGAGAGTTACAAAAAATAAAACCAGCTCAGATTGCTGGTACTTTTTTTTTTTTTTTGAAGCAAGTGAAACATTGGGAAGGGTAAACATAGCTAGATACAGTCTTAGTTATGAAAGAGCTTAAAAAAAGCTTCAGGTAATGAGAAAGGGTTGATACAAGGACAGATTTCTCATCAAAGTCATCCAAGAAATGGCTGAACTATGAAGCACATCAAGAAATTTTAGTGAAGCTTAGAGTCAAATTAAACCATTATGATACCACTATTTTTGCTTGGTTGAATTGTGGGTTATTGTGCAAGTTGTTTTTATGGCCAGCATTTGCTGGAATTTGTTTCATTAAATATTCTTGCGTTACTGCAGGACTTGCGGTAATGTTTCAACAGAGGTATTCATACGAAAATTTATGATACCAGCAGAAAACAACAAAACTGTTTTGATAGGCAAAAATTTCTTTATTTCTATACATTTGGAATCAGTCACAAATAGACCATGGGCAGTAACCAGTTTGGCACCAGAAGTTATTAAGATATAGACATGGGTTTCTTGTGTTTTAAAACATTTTAGGTACTCTGGGTACAAGTGCTTAACCTGCCCCAGAAACTGCTGCCAGCTGTTTTACACGGCACTCACCCAGTGCAATGGGGCCATGAACATCTCCTGTGCCCACACACGGGTTTTGCTGTGTGGGGCTGCTGAGCACCTGAGAATACTTTTAATGAGCATCTGAAAGGCACATTTTCCTAGTCTGAGATTATAAACATAAACATGCATTAATTGCGTCAGCAGGTTACTGAATACTGTTCTGCAACAATATCACTGACAGCCAGAGTTAAAGCTGTTCAAGAGGCTTAAAGTGGCCACTTCCATATGGTAACAGCTTTTGATTTTTTTTTGAGCTTAACCTTATTTTATCAGGCTCTGTTTTGAGATGATTGAAGTTTTTCCTTGAGTTGCTCGCTATTAATATTTGAAGAAATATTTTCAAATTTTCCCCTATCCTAGTGCAGTTTATAAGTTTTCTGTCTATCTTATTATAAAAATAATTACAGGTATTGTTGCTTTGAATTTTTTTACCACAAACTTCAAACTAGCCCGAATTTCATGCTGTGTCAATTTATTATAAATTATAATACTTAATATTTTCACATGATTTTTTGTGTGTCTCTACAATGTTGTTTTGCCTTGCTTTGCAAACAGTTGTTACCATCAAAAACACTGGCATCTCAAAACTGTGCTTGATATTTTTTACATGCATATATGTAACTCTGTACCTTATCATTAAATCAGGAAAGACAAGCGGTAACTGAATCATGTTCATCGAAAAGATTAGATTCAGAAAGGCAAATATCTGTGCAATAACAGGAGATTAGAACAAATAAGCTAATTATGCACTGAAAAAATTCAGTTCAGGTGATTCATTGCTGCTAATTTCAGCACAAGAAGTGTATTCTGTTTCAGTTGCCATAAGAAACTCTTCAGGAATGCCAGCATAAACCCAAAAGGGAGAAATGCAAAACCCATCAAATGTTTGGAATGCAAAGATGTATTTTATCCAGTATGAGATTGCCAGGTACAACAAGGTCACTTCTGGAGGCTGGGAAACTCAAGTTTTGGAACACAGGGTCGTTGTATTTCTAATTGCTTTGGACACCCCTGCATTATTTACTAGTTACGTGCTCAGTAAGAACACCCTTTCACAGTAACTTCCAGACAAGATGACATCAGTGCAATGCTGCAAGAACTAGAAGACCGTGTGAGCTCTATTTGTGTTTCTGTCAGCATTTAATTGAATTGTCTGTGAGGAATTGCTAGGCCTGGAGCAATTACTATTGAGAGCAGAACTATTACTTTAAATCTTCCATACCTTCTTCCTTCTTTAGAAACCACTTCTTGTATATCTTGTAACTTCATTTGCTTCCTAGATATAATCATATACTTCAGGACATGCAAAACCAGGTTGCAGGCTGTGGTCAAATAAGCAAACTTATATTTTTACCAGTCTTAATATTTATCAGGTGATATTTAAATTCCAGAGCTTCTGGTTTCCACTTTTCAGAGTTAAGTTGATAAAACATCCATGTTTGACAGTACTTCATGGAAAAAGGAGTTTGGTGGCTGCTCATGCCAGAATGAAAGGTCACAAACATAATTTTTCAATGAATTGACTTCAGACCTATAGACTCCATTAGACAGAATACCTGTACTGTTCTACTGAATTTCAATTATGGACTGGCCAAGGGAAAAGGAAAGTAGGGCTTCTGCCTTCAGTCTGCTAAGTGGCTCTAAATTGCAGTCTTTACCACCTTCTCTTTGTTTGCATATTCAAAGTTCAAATCAGTGGCACCCCAGACCCTAATTTTAATGTTTGGCACATATGAAGGACATAATTGCATTCGGCCCTCTAAGAAAAAGTTGCTTCCTTTAGCATTATCTTTGAGATGCATTCCCAAAAATGGTGGTGGAATAAAATAGCAGACTGGGAGTGGAAAGGAATAAATAAGGTACTCAAAGAAAATAGTGACAAAAGGAGTCAAAAATCAATCAAGCTTTAAATGTTGATAAAGAAAAGAAGCTTAATGTACCATCAAAGGAAAACAGTTGTGCTGTTAAAGAAAAGAGCATTAAAGAAATAAATGAGAGATTAATCCATAGGAAGAAAGAAACAATCATAGCAAGGTGGGAAAACCTGGAACAAAAGGTAAGGGATGAGAAGTGGTTTTGTCTTTTTCAAATGTAAGTGTGCATGTATCATTTGGGAATAACAATATTTTGCTTTAAAATTTACATTAAAATGAATTTTTAATCACAATAGAAGGAAAATGAAAACACGTGTAGAGGGTGAAAGTAAAAAGGACCCTAAATTACACAAATGAAAATGAAAACATCAATGACAAATAAAGAGGAAAAACAGGGAGACAGGATAGGATACTTATGAAGACAAGAGTACAGTGATATAAGTGGACAGAGAGAAACTGTGGAAATATGTCACGTGCTATAAATATCTATCCCATGGAAAATCAGAAGGTGAAGATCAGGGATTGGAGGGTAGTGGATGAGCTGGCAAGGGGAGCAGAGGAAAGTGTATGTCACTAGAAACTTAGCAAGGTAGGAAACTAAACAGTTCATCACTGGGGAGGTAGTTTAGCTGTGGAAAATATAAAATTATCTTTACTGCATGTCTGACCAAGACAATATTTAAATGTCTATATTAACATGAAGTTAAATGAACGAGAATCCGTAAAGAAATATATTGATTTATATTGATAAAAAAATACTTCTCTGGTGCTTTCCAACTTGACTATATTTAAACCTCATCGACCTTCAACCATTTAATGCCTCCTAAAAAACAGGTTGAAAGCCCTCAATGCACCAAAGCATTGTCATCAATCTGACACTGAGCAGCTACCCACCCCACTTCCTCACTGCAGGCAAGGCTTTGGATTTTGTACAGACTTGGAAGTTGTACTCTGAAGATGTGGATATTCTCAGTTGAGACATAGAAAGAACAGAGATAACTTCTCCCAGGTTGAGCCTGGGAATCTTACAGGAAAGAATTAAAACAATTATTATCTCTCTTTCTGTAACCATTGTTTATAGTTATGGTTTTCCACAGTGTGCTATTCATAGTTCACCAATAGTGTGAGATGTTTCTAATTTGAGACCAATCAAGTATCACCCTAGAGAGTCACATTATAAAAAGACCCACTACTTTCATTAAACATTTTTGCCTTCTGATCCACCTGAAGACTGGAGTCTTCTTTCCATCCCTGACTCAAGAGTGTCATGAAAATAAGAGGATTCAGGCTTTCCCAGAAATGTCCTTCTGAACATGACACCTAGAGTGATTTATTTTTTTTTGGTTGGCCAGGAGATTTTTGGCCACAGAAACTTAATATCTATACTTTTGAATGAACTTACAAACTTTGAGGTACATATCATGGAGTGAGCTCTAGGAGAATGCTCGTGCAGTTGGTGTTTACTCCACATACAGTTTCTATTCTGTTGAGAGATTTAATACTGATCCAAGTCCACTACAAGAATCCACATAAGAATCTACTCTAATGTGAAGTAAAGTAAGGCAGGGCAGCAGGGTCATAGGAAAATTTGGGTGGTGAAGGGGCTGCTGGAGGTCATCCTGCCCAAAGAAGGGGCAGACTAGATCATGGCCTCCTCCATCTGGGGTGAAATGTCTCTGAGACTAGAATTTCCACAAGCTCACAGGTACCTCCTCCAGTCTTAAAACACCCTCAGTGTGACTGCCCCCCATTTGATTGAAATTGCCTTCTTTGCAACTTGGAACTATTACTTCCCATCCTAGAAATGCTTTGAGAAGAATCTGGCTCTGACTTCTCTATATGCATCTGTTAAGGAGATGAAATAAATAGTATATGATTTTGCCATTTCTTCTTAGAACTAAAGAAACCTACTTTTCTCAGCCTTTGTGCAAACATGTACTCCTCACTCCTCCTAAAGGATGTTAGCACTAATAAAATGTATTAATGCTAAAATGCAAATAATTATTAAAAAATTAACTGATCAGAAAAGTTTGGTTTGTGGGGTGGGTTTTTTCTTTTTTCCTTTTTTTTTTTTTTTTGTTGTTTTTTTAATATGACATGTTTGCAACATGTAGTATATGCTGCCAGATAGTATTAAGAAGAGTGAAAAGATAGGATCCCACAAGCAACTTATGTTTAGTTAAAATATAGTCTATTGCTTTAGGTAGGATAAAAATGTACAAATGTACCTTCATTCTCTGAGGCATAAATCAACTTGTAATTCAATTGGTTAAGGAATAAACCCTTGTTAAATCCATATTTTGTCAGTATATCATTCGCTGTGCTGAAGTGTCAGCCACCGGCTAGTGGATTAAATAGTTTGAATGCCTGATTTTACCAGGCCCTTGTAAAAAGAGTACAAGAAAGCAGTCTTAGCCACCCCTGTTTGCCTCAGCTTTCAATACCTGCAGTGAGTCATAAGCCTCTGTACTGTTTTCTTGCTTTCTTGTCTGCTCTTGAATGCACACCAAGAAAGAAAGAAAGAAAGAAAGAAAGAAAGAAAGAAAGAAAGAAAAAGAAAGAAAGAAGAATCCATCTAAAATATTTGCATCTAAACCCTCTCAGAGACAAAACAGAATTTATGGGGGGCCTGTAAGCAAGCATTCACCTACATTACAGCTGTAAGAGAGTGGCCTGATGCTACCATGATATTCAACAGAGAGGGGCTGACCTGCCTTTTTCTCTGTGAAGTATGAACAGTAGTACAGGGAAGCTGTATTTGTACAACACCCACAACTTGATATGCAAAACTTTGTTTCATAGATTCATGGAATGGTTTGGGTTGGAAGGGACCTTAAAATTCTGGCATCTAGTTTCAACCCCCTGCCATAGGCAGGGACACCTTCCACTAGATCAGGTGTTCAGAGCCCCATCTAACCTTGCCTTGAATAATTCCAGGGATGGGGCATCCACAACTACCCTGCCCATCCTCAGTCAGCTGTGCCAGTGCTCCACCATGTTCACAGTAAAGAATTGTCTCCCAATATCCAATCTAAATATATTCTCTTTCAGTTTGAAGCCATTACTGCCTGGTATTATCACTATGTGCCCTTGCCGTGTTTTGTTTTTCCTCTTGCTGAATTACATATTTGGATGTTTCTCAGAATATCCTTTAACTGCTCAGCAAAAAGGAGCCTAATAGAACTCTGAAAGTAAATACTACCAAGTTTTGTAAAAGACCAGAGTGTTTGTAAGCTTGGGTAGAAAAATTCAGGTTAAGAAAAAGCATTTCTCATGTTTGTTGTGTGGGTCACTGACTGAAGTAAGGGGCCTGGGATCTCCAGAATGTCACTATTTACTCTGGCTCTGACTGTCTCCAGTTCATCAGGTTTACCTCCAGCGAGGTGGTTTCAGCAACCTCACAGACTTACATGCTGCTGCTGGCTTCCCTTCCATGTGTTTATCTCCTACTGAAACGCAGTGCTGTTGGGACATGCAGTAAATTGCACTCATTGGAAAGCAAAACAAAGGTCTAGGCAATCCTGAAAGCTCATGGAGGTGATGATCACTTGGGGAGTTTGCTGCATCCCTCAGAATACAGCAGGAGTGATAATGGAAAGAGCAAGCTAGGAGGCCAAGTAAAGTAAAATGAGACCAAGGAGCAGAAATGAACTTCAGGTGAAATACAAAGGCTGGTGCATTCTTGCCTGCTTCCAGTCTAGTCTGACTTCTGGCCACAGATGACAGCGGGTTTCAGTCAATAACTGGGCTTCTTCCATTTTCTGTGCCCTCTCACCACCAGCACTACTATGGCTCCCTGATGAATTACAGAGGCTCCAATCTTTCCTTCAGTCTTGGCTTCAGCAGAGCATATTAATTTACACTCCTGTTCTGTCTGTGTAAGAGAAAAAGAAAGGCATTTCTTATCTGACTTTCTTCAAACTGTTGTTTGGCCAAAGTAATTTTCCCCCCATTTTTTTCTTCTTTCAGTGCTAGGTGCTAAGAAGGGAGAAGCTTGCCTTGCAAGCTGAAGAACGTGTGTGATTACAAAGTAAAATAGATTATAAATGTCAGAGTTTGCTTTCTTTAAAACTGTACTAGAAGGAGGCTACATTGTCTAGGAGGAGAATGGTTGGAGAGGAAGGATTGTGGCCTGGGTCAGCCTTTGATTTTTCTGATTGTAAAGGGATGCGATACAATTTGGGTCTGACTCCATCATTATCTTCTTTGCACCTCCATCTCTAACGCAAAGAGACCCTAGGTAGAGGAAAGGTAAGTTCAGCATTCCTGCCTTGCAAGCATTGAGACCCTCTTAGCAGGCTGAAGGCAACAATGTGAATGGATTTTTTCCCTTGTTACTAGGCTGGGACCACCAGCTCTCATAAATGAAGAAACACCAGTGATTTTTTCTCCTTTTTTTTTTCTTTCTTTAATCACCACTGATGTTGCTCACAGTTTGAACTAGCAGGAGTCCCTCCTACCCTCCTCCTGGATCGTGCAAAACCTTTTTTTTTAAACCTGTGTGACTGCTCCTAACAGGAAGGTATTAGGTAAGCAGCAGGTGAGGTGGTGCTACATGAGGAGTAAAGCTGACTGGGGGAGCATGAAGAGACTAATGCCACACTGATAAAAGGCCATTGAAGAATATCTGTGTTTGCTGTGGATCTGCAGACACACTCCTTTGTCCCTTTGACTCAGGAAGAAAACAGCCTCACACTGCACTCACTCTCTGGAAAACGGATATTCCCACTTCAGAAACCAAAACCCAATATTTTGTACTTTTATATGATGCAGCTATTTGAACTAGGATAGGAATATCTGCCCACTCTGGCAAGGAAGTGATATTTATGTGTTGGCATCTCAAACGTATGACAGCTCACTGGCAAAAGGTGTGAAGGATGCAGAAGATGATCAAAGGCCAAACTGTTCCCAGACATGGTTTGGATCGATGTTACAGCTCTCCACTCAGAGAAAAGGCAGGATAGAAACTACTGAATAATTAAATCCCTGTAGGTTGAGGGCTTTCCAGTGAGTGCCTACAACCTCTTCAGGCTAGTTTCAAGTATGGTGCTTGAATTGTGCTCATGTGACCTTAGGAGTCATCTGGTATAAAGTAGGGAAAAGGATTTAATTACAGAGAACAGATAATCTTTGTTCTAATGCCTTTAATGCTATCACTTTCTCTGCAGCTGCTTTATACATAATAAGAGCTTAGCTTTCATTACAGATATATATTTTTTTAAAAGACAGTTTCCTCCTGTCACCACATAAGCAGTGCTGCATTCATTCATTTAAAGTCATCATTTCTTTCTGGCTGTAGGGTATTGCATTCTATGTCATTCCATATAATAGTCTTCTAGGAATATATATTTTCACCTTTATTATTGAGACTGCTTCAGTCGGCAAGTGCCCATGGAACAAAATTGCAAATGATGCGTGCAGAAAGTTGGCAATAAGCTGTGTTTCTTCTGTTGATGTGCTACACTGACCCTTAGGAATGAGACTTAATACACAGTATAATCTGAGGTGTCTTTTGGGAAGATGGAACATCTGAAGGAAAAAGTTGGCAACAGTGTTTTCTCCAGAGAGCTGAAATCATTCAATTACTCCCTCTCACGCAGTATTAATTGTGTTTAACATGAAGGACTGGTGCTTCAGCGTACTTGAGATGGACAACAGAACATTTTTCCATCTTGGATGCTGGGTTCATTTTGTTTCCACTGATACCAGCTGTTGATTGCATCAGTGTCAGCTTTGCTTAAAGAGGGTTTGTGATTGAGGGTCAAACCTGTTCTTAAAAATAATTATGATTCATGATAACGTTTCTATACCTGAAAAAGTCCAAGGATAGACATTGTGAAAATATGATTTTGGTGGCAAACCTTATTTTGGTTGAAACAGTTTAGAGGTTAAGCTGTATCAACACTAAGGGTGTTGCCAAGCTCTCCCTTTCACACTACAGGACTGGCTGCAGTGAAGTTTTACCCAGCACTCAGAGGTGGGTGAAGGGCTGAGTGCTGAAAACAGAGTTATCTTTGCTGCCCAGTAGGCACTTCCTTCAGTCAGGGATGATGTACGTAACTGTGTGGGGTTGTCCATGGGAAACCTCTGCACGGATAAACAGAGGAATTTAATCTCCCCACCTGTCACTAGTCTGTCAAGAAAGCTGAATTTTCTTTGAGAAAAGTCAGATCCAACCTCTGCATACCAGAAGCAGGGAATCAACAGGTTGTGTTAGGATATCTGCCTTTGGAGGAGTGAAGTGCAGAGTGTCCCATTTCTGGCCTGGTTATCTTGTTACGTTCTCCTTTGGCATGAATTCTTCAGGATTTCTGGTAAATAGTACCTGCTGCTACCAGGCTCAGAGATAGTCAACAGCTGGAGCATAAATAAGGAATTTTTTATATTAAAGAGTTCTTTGAATTCTTAATATAATGGCATAAACTGCTACTCCATTGTAATTCAGCAAGCCTCCTACTTGCAGCAAATCTGCTACTGGGACAGCACCACTGAAGAGCTTGTGCAAATGTCTCCCTGTCACTCCAGTGCTACTTCATAGGCAGCACAGAGCAAGCCCTGAAGGGTAACTCACATAATGAGTTCTCCCCCACTGCAGAGGAGAAAAGTGATCCGCAGATGGCATAGCAGGGAAGCAGGAGGTTAATTTTATTTGAAATTCCCTAAACTAAGAATTTGGTCTCAATAGGTGAGTGAATTGAACCACCAGAGCAGACGGGTTCATGCTCTAAATCCCATTCCACAAGGCTTGTGCTATTTTTCAGGAAACAAAGATGAAACAACAGCTCTTTCCTGGTTTTCAGCAACTTTTTCCTCATTAGGGTGTAATGCAACACTTTGGAAGATGCTTACAGACCATTGGCACCTTGGGTATTACAAATCATGGGAATATGCAACATTAAAAATAAAAGATTAATTTAGAATAGACTCTTGAACTTAGCTTTTCGTCTGTCTCCCAGAAGAAACACTACAGATCAGCAAAGCACACACATGAAAAGCCTTATATGTGCCTCTGTATTTCCTAACCCAATAGATCAATAACAAAAGCATTTAACCTCCTAGGCCCTGCATATAGGTGATCAGCGTACTTTCCTTCTCTTTTTCCCCCCATGAGATCATGTCTCTTTAAAAAAAAAAATATATTCTGCCTTTTCACAAGGTGTTGTGCATTCTTCCTGATAATAGCTCCGGGCAAATGTATCAGTCACACAGAATGAAAGGCATTTTGGGAGGGGATTGTCTTATATCTTGGCAATGTGATGCCAAGATGGTGGCAAAGTGTCAAGTTCTCTGATAATCACTCTATAAAAATAGGTTAGTTTGAAACAGGTGTCTTGAGTTTCATCAGGTTAATCAAGTGAGAAATGGGTAAGTTGGACAGGCTTTACTGTTGTGGGAATTTTATTGCTCAAGCAAGCAATTAAATTGTTCACACAGAAATCACCTCACAATAAAAGTACATTTATGACAGGATGGTCTTGTTCATCTTGATGAACCAGGCCCCCAGCTCTTCTTCAGATTGTGTGTGCATGTAGGTTCAGCGTGAGTAATCATATCATTTGGAAGTTATGCTATCACAGCTTGTGTGGGCAATTTTACAATAACACCAAAATATACTTGATGCTCAATATTTATATTACAGAATAGTAAGGAAAGTGGGTTTAGAGCTGCTTCTAGAAGGAACTAACACACTTTCAAAAAAGATGCATGCTTCTTAGGGATTCAGAAGTTCAGAAAAGTGGCAACCCACGTAACAGTGGTTGCAGCTAAATAGTATATTTAAACATTAACAGTGGGATTCAATTTTTTTAAACTAATAATATTTGTGTACTTTTCTAAATGTTGACAAAAAACATCCTCAAATGGTTACTTGAATGTTTAGCTCTTTATGAAAGCACAGTTTAACAGGATCTCAAAATTAAACATGGCATTCCTTTAGGTATTTCCAGTCACACCCCTCTCTTAAATTACATTTTTGTCTGTGAGAAAGATTGAAGGATGACCCCCTGGTTATTCTGGAATTTCAGCAATCTTCAACTAACAAAAGTCTAAAACTTTCCAGAGCACTTGTCCTGATCATTGAGTCATCCTTGCTCTGATAAAAATCTCAGGCTATTCTTTCATTTATTTGTCTCTTCATTTATCTGCCTGACTCTTTAGATACAAACAACAGAATTAAAAAAAAATAATTACATAATGCCAAAAGTTTCCTTTGCCTTGGAGGCACAAGTCACCTCTGTTACCATGTAAGTGTAACCATGGAAAATTCCAGATAGCACAGGGTGTTTTCTTTTCCTTTGGAAAATACCAGCGTTTCAAAAGGACCACGATAAAGGACAGGCAGGCTCGAGCCACAGCAAGCGCATAGGGAAAGCTTTGTTTTGCACATTGCTGAAATGCAGCTGCTCCAGCAGGCACCCAGCCCAGGCAGACTTGTCCTGAAGGTGCTTGAGAGAGTAAAGCCTGTGCCCTTTATTTGTGTGGTGACACTCTTGAGAGTTTCACGGGACTGTAGTCCTGTCTCAGGCCACGGCTGAGGAAGGATTCTTCTCAGGCTGTCCCTGGGGCCCGAGGCTGGTAGCTGTATGTGGGTCCCCATCACTTGTTCCCCTGTCACATCTCCAGACAGTGATCCTGTGACTTCTGGCGCTTGCTACCATGGTCAAGGGCTTGCTTGGGACATTTGTCCCCACAAGCAAGGCATAAGTGGAGAGTGTGCCATGAAAGTGATTTTCTCCTCATTTAGTCCTTTCCAAGTGTCACTCATCTAGCAGAACTTTGAAGGTGAAGGAGGGAAGCCCCACCTTATATTAAACAGCTTGCTTATAAATGTTGGCTGAACACTTTTCCCAAAGTACACATTTTTTCTCTGCAGAAATGCAGCACACACCATTTTCCCCAGTGCATTTAGCCTCTGTGGCATCAAATTTTTACTGTGTGCCAGGAGGGAATGACGTGTCCCAGCTGAAACCCCCTCGTTTCTCGCTTCGGGAAGAATTGGGAGCAGCCCTCCTCCCCAGGGCAGCGGGCAGGAGGAGGCCCAGGTGGGGGAGCTCTCACTGCGTGGGAAGGGAGAAGGGAGGGTGCTCCCAAAGCTCCTGGCCCATCCTGGCCATCACGTTCAGTGTTATTCTCACCCAGCATTGAAAAAGCCATATATCCAAGCTCCCATTGTGCTCCAGGCTTTACTAGTGGGTTACTTATGGTACTTAAAGATCATCTCCCATCTTTGCTTTCGGAGTGAAGGTGGCAGGTCTCTACTGCTGTGGTGGCACTGATTTTCCAAAAGAGCTCAGTTTTATCGCTGGGCATGTAAATGCAGGGGCACTTTCCTTTATGTCTCTTGGGAGCTCAACAATGTGTTGTGTGAAAAGGATTGGACTGGTTAAACACAACTGGTTATTTTACTGAAATGCCAAAAAAGGATCTTTTCAGAAGCATGTAAAAATAGGAGGGGTATAGAAAGGAAAATGTGATAAATCAGTAGCATATTGTGCATTGAGTGTGTTTGTCTGCTGAATCCATTTGGGTCTTTTGAGAGAAACAAATTGGAAGGAGTTCAGTAGAAAGCAGCAAATTCTGGGAGTGGAATGAAAGAACTCAGACAAAATATTGTCATGATTAAATTATCCAATGTATTGCTAGGTAATAACTTAGGAGAAATGATGTTATAATAGATTAAAAATATTTGAAGTGTGGAAACATGCAGGAATGAAATAAGTGTACCCAAGCATGATTAAGAGACATGGGGATGTAAAACTCAAGTGGAGATACATTTAAGCCAAAAGGCAGGTCAGAGTTTTCAAAAGAAAGACTGAAATATCTTGCAAAGGAACTACTAAAACCTGTGACTTGTGAAAGTAGTTTGAGCAAAATAACTCAAGAGGCCTGTGGAAGGCAATCCTGCTCCTCCAAAGACTGAATGACTTAACAAGTCTTCCTACACAGAGGAATATTTAACCTTAATTAGCTTTCCATGTAACAGAAATTTCTACAGATAGGCTCTCTAAGTGAAAGTTTGCCACACCTGTTAATTCTTTGACCTTCTGGGTTGTACTGGACTCTGAAAGAAGGATACCTTGGGTAGAAAATTACTCTGGTCTTGTGTTCGCCACTCACCTGCTGTGTGACTGTAGGCATGTCACACCCTTTCCCTTTGTGCCATGCCTCTGCCCAAGGACGGGGATGGAGCTGGGAAAGGAGCCCTGGTGAGCTCAGGTTTCACTGGTGAGGGAAACAGAGCCATGTGGCACCTGAGCTGTTGGGCAATCAAGCACTGTGGCAGAGGGTTATTTTACAGGCTACACATAGCAAATATAACCTCTCCCCCAAGGCTAAATCAGCCAGTGTTAGGAGTTATGACAATTGGGAGATGGCCCACGTTGCCAGAAAGTGAAGAGCTCCCCAGGCTACCCTGTAGCCAAGAGAGGTGCGAGTCATATCAGGAGATTTCTGAGGCGTGTGAGGATACTGAGATTTGCTGCTCACTGCAAAAGACAGGCTGAGGACTGGTTTTGTTTGTCTCATTCCTTTTATTTTCTTTGTTAACCTTAAGCTGAGAGCTGTGGAAATCAAACAGTGAAGAGAAAGTTATGGGCAGGAGAGACTGCAACTCTTGTTCTGACAGTGAAGCTGGTGCATTAACTCTTAATATTTTCGTGAATTGAAGAATCAAGTCGTAACATTCAGTTGTCTTATCAATAAGCCAGGGTTCCAGCATTCTTATTTTCAGGAGCATCAGTGCTTAAGAGCAGCTTGAAATCTACCAGACCTTTATTGAATTCCACTTTTGGTCTAACTTATGAAATTATTGTCTAGACTCAAATTTCCAATACTTTGGACATCAATGAAGACAGAATACCCCAAAGATGAGGAAATCTCTCCAGCTGCTTCTGTTTCCCAAGTTCTGCAAGAGTTTATTCTGCAAGCTTCAGGCTTTGGAAAGGCAGAAATAAAAAATTCTCTAGCTTCCTAAGATTTAGTGTTGGTAGATGGAGTTTTGCCTCATCTTGATGTGTATTTTCTGTTCTACTGTGTGCAAGTGTCTGTCTTGACTAATTTGTAGCATCTAAGAGTCCTCTAAATTATGGCAGTGATTTAAGAACACGCCACAAAATTTTAGGAAAAAAAATCAACCTGCCTTCAAACGTCCTTATTGATTCTCTCTTTCCTCTTTCTCTCCTCATAAACTTTTAGTGTATATTTGGTGTTGGGAAATAAACTATTTGTATTCTTCATCACCCAGTCATAGGGTAAATTATCTTTTTTCTTTGTCTATGGGTCTTGTTAAGGATTAACAACTCCTTTGATTAAACAGCGGGGTACCTTGAGTCACTCAGCTGTTACTTCACCTGTATAATTACCATTAGTAATAAAAAAAGAAGTACTCTAGGAAGTTCCTAGTGCCTGAATTTGTTCTGAAAACCATATATGTTTATTAATTTCCTAATAAGAATTTAAGAAAGCAGGAAATAATGAAAGAAAATAACCATTATGCCCTCTGTCCCTGCTACATTTCACTTTCTATTACAGCTCTGTCGAGAACTCAGCAGCAGTCGTGTTACTTACAGCTGTGTAACACATGCTTCTTAGGCTTGAGGATGGCTTAAAAAATTTAGATTCTCACTGAATATTCCAAGGCTCTTTTGTCAGCTACTTTTTAGTCTTGCCTCTCCTTTGCTCTCCATTTCTGCAGACAGTAAAATTTCCCTTTCCTCTGAATAGTTTATCAGCTAATTTTCACTTTCCTGTGTCAGGCTATTGTCCAAATGTGAATTTCAAAAGCTTATCTCAATTTGAAGCAAGTTCTACACTGATTCCCTATGCAAGGATTCCCTACGCAAGGAACAAGGCAGGGGTGTAGGGGGAAGAAATTTCTCAAGTTCTCTCTTCTTTTCCTTTTGAGAACTTGCTTTGTGCTTTTTTTCCCTAGTGTTTTCACTAAAATATTCTGATAAGGGTACCTAATTCTACTGGATGAATTAGAATGTAAAGCAAATACAGGTGTGCAGTAAGAAAAGTTTGTATCTGATATTTTAAAATTTCTGTTCTCAGCATAAACACACCAAATATGTGAAGCACGTCAGAGACATTGTCATACCTTTGATATTGCAAAGAAATATCCTGGCAGATTTTAGAGCTGTCTCCTTGGTGAATAAGCACCAAGTCCCTCTTCTGTCTTGCTCTTAGCAGTAAGCCCACAAGCCTTGTTTAAGGTACAGTACAGCATTATAAAAAAAAGACTCAGTCTGCTCCCAGTTTTAAAGATAAAATTTCGTATTTCAGGGATATCAGTCTAAAAAATTACACAAGCACTTAACAAACACACATATACCTAAAATCATCTATTGATAGATGCAGAAAAGGGCTGCTATATCAGATCATATGTCTTCAGCCTGTCTATGGTCCTGTATGGTCACAGTATAATATTGGGTGCTAATAAATCTGCCAAATCAGATTTATCTGGGTTTGCATTAATAAAAAGTCTTTTAAATAGTGTGTTTCTATTTATTGCCAATTAACAACCTGAACATCTCAGATACAGTGTTGATCTGACATGGCTACTTGAACAAATCCGATGGGCTACCTGACAGACAGTTTGTAAGCATCAGGCTTTATTCTTGTGTGGTGTACCACCAAAAGTTATGATTCCTTGAGAACACCGGTAAACATCAGTATGTTTTCTGGTGTTTGAAAGTGAGGAAAGGTTTGCAGATATTTATTTATTTCAGTAATTTTATTATAGTTATGGAAATGCTCTCAAAGGTAATTCTATGGCAGGACCTTCTTTATTGAGAAACCTAGAAAAGAAGTTAAAATATAGATTTTCAGTAGTGTTACCAAAAATTGTCTCCAAAGTTATGCAACTGCCACCTGTCAAGTTGTTCAACACCTGTGAGTGATCCGTGTGGCCAAGGACAGCACCCAAACTCCTGATAATGGCTTTTGTGCTTCATCCAGCAGGCTGTACTCACTGCTGACACACACCCAGCCTGCCCAGGAGTGTGAAGTGTGCGGAGGCTGCCTCGCACAGACAGACCACAGGGAGTGGGCCACGGATAGGGGAAGGGGCAGGCACACACGTCACCAGCCATCTGTCACCGTCTTTTTCATCTTATCTGATTATGGACAGGTTTGTCTGCAATTTTGAGCAAGGACTAAGCGTTATTAAATAGATGTCTGGCTTAAAAGAATCCTTTGCTATTGCAAATTTAACACTTGATTGACATCCCTGGCGACTGGAGTCTTCTCCCTCCCCGTGGGAGAAGGGAACAGCAGGCAGTCACAGGCACAGCCTCACACCTCTCCTCGTGTGCCTTGGCCTGGGAAATTGTGCTGGGAGTGAAAAATGGGTTCAGTCATTGGACCCACTAAAGAGCTGCAGTAACAGCTGGCAGTTAAGTAGTGTAGTGTCAAATATTCCCTGGTGAAACTTTTTTTCAGGCGAGCAGAAAGGATAAGAATAGTCTGTAGAGGATGAAACACATCCAGCACTCCTATCTAACTTCACATTATGAAGAGAAGGGCTTCTTTTGGGAAGGAAACTTGAGAGACATGCAGGGAGGGTTAGAACTGGAGGTAGGAAAGCATATTTCAGTAGCAGCACAGGAAGAAAGGCATTGACGTTCAGTAGAGAGGAACTGGCCAGCAGAGGAGTGGAAGTGAGGATTCGCAAACGACTGCACAAAACGTACAATGAAGCGAGAGAGAATTTCTGCTTTAAGACTTTCCATTTAGTGAAATACCCCCTCATAAATTTTCTTTCCTGGTTTGCTTATATTCCTTTAATATTGTTTACTAATCAGTCATTTAATATCTTCTGTGGGAGCATCACACACTTTGGAATCATTGCCATTTTCTCAGTGGTAAAAAGAGCCTTGGCAATAGCCCTGGATGCAGCTGGAAAAAAACCAGCAGTCCAGAAGCAATTGATAAGGAGTTATATTTTTCACTTCAGGAATAAAGAACAAGCCATGTATTTTCCCCCGTGTGTGGGGGAAAATATTATTGGGAAATGAAGTTAATATATTTTTTTCTGCCCAAGGAACAACAGGTATTTGCAAAGAGTTCAGGCTTGCCTAGTCAAAATCTGATGAACAGAAAACAGTAGCTTGCATTGAAATAGTTTCACCTTTGCCTGCCCTTTAATCCTGAGCTGCCATATTTTTCATTAAACTTTCTTCACTCTGCTAATGCCCTTTCTACAGTGTCACTTCCAGTTCATGAAACCTTTCTGCCCTTCTGAACGTTCCTTCTGTTACATGAAGTAGCTGTGGTGCCTAAGGATTGTGATTTGTTTGTTTCTGTAGTGGTGAATGCTGCATTGTACTTACAATGAAATGTCTGTCAAAGACAATGTAAAGTGTTCACTCACACCAAACTGTTCTTGAACTAATGCTCTTGGAATAGGTCAACTTGAATTAAAAGTGACAGGATACTCAGTGTTACAAGAAAAAAATGTATCTGAGTCTCCTGTTAATCCAGCAGCAATGGAATGAGAACAAAAAGGCAAGAGAGACCTAGAATTCGGCTGAGACTTCACTGTGCTGTTTGTTACTGTTTCTATTAAAGTGTCATCCAGCTGACATCAGGACTTCATCATGCTGGAGGCTGCCTCAATATGTATAGTCCCTGGGCTGGAGAACTGTTCTCAAGGCTTGCAAATAAAGGCAGTTTCCTAACAGGACAGAGGGTAAAGTTTGATGAAAACAGATTCTCTGTGTAAAAAAATACCTTATCCAAACTCCTAAAATCAAAAACCCAAAGCCCTCTTGCATTTTTCTTAAACAACAACAAAAAAGCAACAAAAACAAACAAACAAAAACCAATAAACAATTAAACAAACAAACATACAAACCCCACCAAAGAGAACAAACAAAACCCGAAACCATAAACACACAAACAACAACAATAAAAAAACAACCAAAAAAAAAAGAAAGAAAACTGGAAAAAGTTTGACCAACTCTCAATGACTCCCAGTGTAACTTCATATTAGCTGCTTAAATGTGTTTTCTAGAACAGACTCTTAGATCACCTGCAGCAGTACAAACTGGACTAATTTGTTTTACATAACAAATATAAAGCAGTGGTTTTAAACTATAAAATATGTACTAAACACTGAGTTTCCAGTGGCTCTGATATGAAAAGAGCAAAACCTTCAAGGCTTCTTTCCCTATAGGTATTCTTTAAGCAGAAAAAATATTCAACAGATGATTCCCCTGAATCTGTATTGTTTAATTTTAATGTAACACAAAACAGTGTCAAATATGTGGGTCTTGGACAACACACCTGTAATTAAGAGCCACTTTTTGTACTGTATGTTATTTCAGAAAAGCACATTTCACTGTTGCTTGCAAGCATTGAAGTCTAAACCTGAACTCTAAGTTCTGTCGTCTCTTTTCTTTGTCTTTATTTATCTGTCCAGTGGGCCAGAAGCCCTTGTTGTCATGATCATGCTCTATCAGCTCAATAAGGAAACATTTGAAACGGGTTAGTCAGGGTATTGCACATATGTCCTTAGAATCACAGGAGGCTTCTGCAGTAATGGAGAAATGAAATACTTGAAACACTCATTCCCTGAAAACCCTTTACCTCTTTGCTTTCAAATGGGAATATTGTATTCTCTGTAAAGAAATGGATGTAAATAGAGAAACACATAGAGCTGAATTACCCCTATTCTCTGCTAATGCATTAGTTCATGACAGTAAAAGCCTGTATTATGTGAGTACAAGGAAAGTAGGTACTGTATGAAAGCCCATAATAGATCCAGCTTTAAGGAGAGAAGGAGACCATGGTAAGGTTTCTTCCAGGGCTACAGATGTTGCTTAAGTGGCATCGTTCCAGGGAGACAGTCCTTGAAGGTATTTGTGCTTCAGAAAGTTGCAGGGATAAAGGGATAAATGAACCTTTGCCACAGGCTGTGGCAGGGTAGAAGACGCATGAAGGCAGATCCTGTGGAGCTGCTGACATGCTGTGTGTGGCTTACCTGGAGTAATTTGAGTCATTTATGTCTGTGTCCTCAAGCGTGAATTGCTTTCCAATTCCCCTTTTCTCCCAGGCTGACAGTCATTAGTTGCTGACTTAATTCCTCTGCTTGTTTAGCTGTAGAGTACAGCTTACAGAGGGAAGGCGAGAATCAGGACCAAGCATATCAGCCATCTTTTCTGCTCTACATGCTGTGCACAGGGACAAAAGAGTGAATCCATCTGGGCATCATAGCCAGGCATGCCAGAGGTGTGCAGTTATTGCCATCCCTCTATGGGAACGTGCTCCAGTGGTGCTCCAGTAGAGTGGTCGGGTAGGTATGTTAGCTCTGTAGCCAAACAAAACCTGAGCTCCTGTTTCAAACACACTTTTAAAAAGTCAATCCATGTTCTGCTGCCATTTGTGGCTCATGACAAAACCGTTGCATCAAAATCCACTGCAGCAGTGGACCAAACCACTCCTGCATCAGTAACACGGAAACTGATAGGTTTTAGCCAGCTGTTGAACAAGTAACATGTTCATGGGAATTGCTCAGTCTACTCACCTGCATCCTATATTGTGCTAGTCACACTGCTCAAGTACTTAGTGCTCCTGAGGTCAATTTTACTCATCAGTGGGTGCACACTCACCAAAATTAAAGAGAGGCCATTCATCAGGACTACAAGCAGTTAGAAGGAAAAAAAAAAAAAACAAAAGGCAGCTGCAACAACAATGGAGCTTGTTTTTCTTCAAATGTTTACCTCAAGAAGGATATCCTGTGTAGATTCAGTGGAGAAACTGCTGCCCATGGCTTGGACAGGTGCAGTCTTTGCTGGGTGCAAAACTGGCTGGGTGGCTGGGCCTCTGGTGTTGAATGGAACTAAATCCAGTTGGCAACTGGACACTGGTGGTATTTCCCAGAGAATACCTATTACATATATATATAGTATTGGGACCAGAACTGTTTAACATCTTCACTGAGATCTGGATGAGGGCAGAGTGCATCCTCACTGACTTCACAAATGATGCCAGGTTAGATGAGGTGTTGATCTGCTTGAGCATAGGAAGGCATTACAGAGTAATTTTGATGCAATGGATCAGTGGGCTGTGGGCATCTGCATGAGGTTCAAGGCAGTAAAATACCAGGTCCTGCACTGGGCTGCAGCAACCCCATGAGCACTACAAGCCAGGAGAAAAGTGGCTAGAGAGCTGCTCAGCAGAAAGGGCCTTAGGGGTGCTGGCTGACTGCCAGCTGGATATGTGCCAGAGTGTGCCCAGGTGGGCAATGGCATCTTGGCCTGTGTCAAGAATAGTGTGGCCAGCAGGACTACAGAAGGGATTATCCTGCTGTACTCAGCACTGCTGAGGCTGTACCTCAAGTATTGTGTTCAATTTTGGGCCACTCCAAAAAGGACATTGACATTCTGAAGCATGTCCAGAGAGATAAAACAGAGCTGGTGAAGGGTCTGGAGCACAGGTCCTATGAGGACCAGCTGGGGAAGCTGGGGTTGTTTAGCCTTGAGAAGAGGAGGCTCAGGGGGGAACCTTATCACTCTCTACAGCTGCCTGAGAGTGTAGCAAGGTGGGGGTTGGATTATTCTGCCTTGTATTAAGCAAAAGGACAAGGGGAAATGGCCTTAAATTGCACCAGGAGAGGTTTAGATTAGATATTAGAAAATATTTTTTCACTGGAATTGTGGTTAGGCATTAAAATAAGTTTCCCATGGAGGTGATGGAGTCACTGTCTCTGGAAGAGTTCAAGAGGTGTCTGGAGGTGGCACTTGGGCATATGGTTTAGGGGTGATAATGGCTGGGTTGACAGTTGGGCTAGATGGGCTTGAAGGTCTCTTCAAGAACTGATGATTCTGTGGTTCTGTACTTAATATTCACTGACATCCCTCTACCACCTTCCCCTCAGCAGAGGTTCTATAAAATCTTTTCTCATTACCCAAACCCTTTTTCATTTTATTTTAGGGGATCGGTATATCTAAGATTTTCAGGATCAGCATCACCATGAGCTTCAGTCCTCCAAAAAATGTGTTAGAATTTAAGTCTCAAAGATTGCAGGGAGGATGAAAAGGGAAGGAAAAAAGGAATAGATGTACATAATTTTGTAAGTCCACAGGCATGCATATACACACATATACATCTTTTCTTGTGATCATGTGGGTCTTGCTTCCTTGGAATGCCTGGCTAAAATAGTGAGATCCAGCTGCAAAGCTCTTTTGTCTTTGTTGTCCTATAGTTTATGCCTGGGAAGGTCCTTTGCAGGATTGTGTACCAAGTCATATTTTAATTTTCCAAATCAGAAAAAAAGCACATCAACAAATCGTCAGAAGGTTCTTGGATATGTTTCGTCTTGGAGATAAAGCTCTCCAAGACTTCGGTCTGTAGTGTCAAAGTAATGGGTGTTGGGAAATGCCTTTAATTGTGATAGGTAACTTACTGTGAGTGAAGAGCTGTTGGGCAGTGTCTGTGCCAGATGCCTCTCTAAAGATGCCTCGGGTCCCTGACCTCAGCTGCTCCCATGTGCACAATTCAACGTCAACCCTTGTTAACCAAAAGATTAAAGAAAAAATTATTTTCCTTGATTGACCAGAGCTTCCTATGTTGAATAGAAGAAGTAACTAAGTGATTGCAGGATAGGGAGTAATGGAAAGGACTGTTACTGTTGGTATTATTTTATTTGACTTCAATCACAATAAAATGCTCACTACAAAAAAAAAAAAAGAAAAAAAGAAAAAAAAATCTCTGCAAATTAATTGTACAGGATTTTGTCAAAAGTAAACATAAGGAGAAGCACACACCAGACTCCTCCTTTTCTCACCAAATATGATTTTCCAATTCTCCCCATCATTATTTTTCCAGTTAGAGTTCAGTACAAGAAAGACTGGTTGGAGCAGGTCCCGACGAGGTACACAAAAATGATCAGAGGGGTGGAGCACCTCTCCTATGAGAAAAGTGTGAAAGAATTGGGGTAGTTCAGCCTGGAGAAGGGAAAGATCCAGGGAGACCTCACTGCAGTCTCTCCACACTTAAACTTTTTAACGCACAGCCAGTTGCTATAGGGCAAGAGGTAATGGTTTTAAACTAAAAGATTACAACTAGATATGAAGAATTTTTATTTCATTTTTTATGAGGGTGGTGAAACACTGGAACAGGTGACCAGAGAGGTGGCAGATGCCCCATCCCTGAAAACATTCAAGGTCAGGTTGGAGGGAGCTCTGAGTACCCTAATCAAATTGAAAAACTCCTTGTTCATTGCAAGGATGCTGCACTAGATAAATTTTGAAGTTCCTTTCAACCCAAACTGTTCTATGATTCTATATTTAGTGTTACTTGTGATATTAGTAGTGAAAAGGAAAGATGGGAAAAGAAAAAAAAGAAAAATTAAAAGTGTCATTTTTTTAGTGGCTGTGTCCCCCTAAGTAATTTTTTTTAAATTTCTGAGACTTACTGGTTGGTGGCAGGTAGCAGGAGGAAATGAGTTGTCTTAAAAGACATTAAAAATTGCAGAATCAAATTCTAGCTCAGTAAGATTTTTGTCTTTGTGGAAAAGACTGAGGAACAAAGTAATTATCTTCACCATTGCATTTAGCTCAGCATAGAAAGCTTTCATGGCAGACATATCCCTTTTCTTTCTATGTAATTATGATCCACAATAGTTCTATCTCCAACCAAAGCACCATTTATTTTGAATGATTTCAGTGTCTACTGAAAAAGAATAAGTTGTCTTTTTGTGCTTTTATTTGGACTATAGAGATAAGATGAACCTTGTTAGTAGGGTCCTCTGGACTGAAATAAGTTTAGTCCTCTTATGGTTTTGTTGTTTACTTGATGAATTCCATTTTCATGTGTTATCTCTCCTCCTTAACTCTGATAGTCCTGTCTCACCATTGCAAAGAAGGCTTGCAGTCCAAGCTGATGAGCCTGCTGCTGCAGGAACAACAAATGCTTCTGATTTGAAACAGGAATGCAAAGCATGTTCAGAGTATATTGTTTGCTTTTTTTTTTCTTCTTCCCTCTCTGGTGTTTGATTTCTCTGATTTCTTTATTTTTGGATTCTCAATGCACTAGTGTCAAACTGATACCCTTACCTAAGCGTTTGTAACCAGGATTTGATGAGAAGTCATTCATATGAAGAGATAATTTGTGCTGAACAGTCTCTTACTGGATGCTCTGCATAGCTTGGAAAGTTCTGAGTTCATTCAATCATAGCCACAGCAGCTATGATTTCAAGTGGCTGCAAAGATATAAGTGTTAGCCCCCTGCATTTAGTAAATAAAGCTTTGATTTGTTGGTGGGTGGAATTTGGCTCACATCACAGCTACTGGAGTGCTAGTGGTTTGGATGGAAGTGGAGCTTAGCCCAGCAGAAAATGCTTTTGAAAAATCTTTGTTTATTAAGAAGTAGTTTGGGAAGAAAATTCTTGATATGATTTGCATAAATTTTTATGAGATATAATCCCAGACATTATCACTGTTTGAGCCATATGGAGTAAATTGGTTACCATGCCTATGAGTTTCTCATGCCTCTACCATTTTATTAGTAAATCCTCATGCACTTTTTCTGCCTCTGTTATGTTTTCCCACTTTGCAGTATGGCTTTAGCCCCCAGCAGAAGAAGGTTGCATGACTAGTGACTTTAGTGTGCTGTCTTTACATCAGAAAGCTTACTGCTAGAAATTTTGTCAGATTGTAACAGCTGACTTTGACTTGACATGTGCTCAGAAAAAAACCAATTGTGCTATTTGAGCACATAGTTTGTTCCGTCTCCTGGATGGTTGGTACACTGTGGTTACACCGTAAAAATGTTCTCCAAACTTCCCTCTATCATTGTTTCCTGCAGGATGTGTTTTTTTGTGGTTTATGAAAAAGCAGAGAGGAGAGATAAGGAAATCATAGGTGAGTGATGGTAGCTTTCCACATTTTCTTTTCTTCTATGCTTTAAATCCCCAGCACCCAGCAGTTGCCTCTCCCATGTCATCCTACCGATATCTGTGTGTAACTAAACTAGACAATTTACCTGGATCTGGTGTAATTTAAACAAATAGTACTGCTGTAGCTGAGCTGATGGGATCTTCCGAGAGGAGAAAGCAGCTGATGCATGCCAGAACCTCATCAGCAGTAGGGGTGATACAGTAGGGTAGCAGGTGATACAGAAGGTGATACGGTAGGGGTGATACTTGCAGTGTCCAAGAGGATCAGCAATGGGAAGAAGTTTGTCCAGCCCTCCAGTGCAGGACATAGGTCTGTGACACTTCTGTAGTCTTGAGGCATAATTTCTATATTTTTCTTACAGAAACAGTGTGGTGCCCTTTGTACAGAGTGGACAGTGGTGTTTCACCCTGGTGGCTGTTTCAGATCTGCCCTCTGCAGCTCCTCCACAATCACACAGTGCTGAGATGGAGCTCAAGGCCTCCTGAGGCCAGGCTGGGGTACAGACAGCCAGGCTTGGCATGGGCCATGTCTGGGCTCACCATCCATAGCAGATACTGGAGCCAGCCACCCTGGCATGGGCCTGGGGCTCCTCTGAGAGGGACTGGGTTGTCCTACTCCACCATGAAGCCAGGGTACATTTTAGTCTTCTCTTAGCAGAGCAGCTTGCCTGCATCTCTCTGAGGCAAGCAGTTTCCATGCTATTGCTGTGTATTGAGGAGTATTTGGCATAACAAAGATGATGTGGTGACTGGGAGAAGAAAACAAAAGGAGTCCTCAGATGGCTTTTCAACAGTAAAGAACTGTCTTGGTTTGCAAAGAGAGATGTCTGCTAAGGAAGGCAGAAGCCTCCCTTGAAATGGAGAATGTAAACTCCCTACCTCCAAATTATTATAATTTTGAAATTAATGGGCTCTCAGGCAAAGATATGGGAGTAGGAATAACAGTTCTTTAGTAGGGAAAAAAAAAATAAAAATGCAGTAATACAAAACAACACTGACAGAGTCAGAATATTGCCTGATACCCTGTTGGTCATGGTGTTGATAGCAGTCTGATTAAATGGTAGCTGCAGTCCTCCTGGAGTGACAGATGTGGTTCTGTTGGAGCAGTGATCCTGTAGAAGGGTGTAGTTTTCCTCTGAAGGTCCAGTGGTAGTGGATTCCTCTGGGAATCCAGTAGAAAAGAAAGCTACTCCTCTGGAGATCCAGTGGGGAAAGGCTGCTTCTGATGTTCCAAATATCAGATTATATCCAGGTAGGAATGCTTGGCTCCTCCCCCTGGGTGGAGCATCTCATGATGGGGTGGTGTAATTTTATCAGTCATGCAGTGACACTCAATGGCCCATTAACAGAAGATATTTCCTGGAGAGAGGATTGGTTTGTGGAAGAGATAAAGAAAACTGCCCAATTAACAGAACATAACTGCCACACCTCTAACAGATGGGAGTAGAATACACAGCCCCAGCCACATTTCCAGCGCAAGACAAGAACCAAGCAGATTCATGGACAAGTGCTGAAGCTTAGCAAAATCTCAGTCTACCACTATGTCTAACAGGGGCTTAATTGTTTCTTTTTTGGGATACTTTTCTTATGTAAAGATCTCAATTATTTATAGTGGAGTTTATTCTGTCAAAAGGAAGAGAACAGGTTGTAGAAAACATCCACTGTTCTCATATATTAGCTCTGAACTTCATCACACATTTTTAGTGTATGCAAAGATTGTAAGAAACTTATTCAGAGCAAAGAAAATGTGTGGATGTGAGCGATGCCTGTTACCTGTCCTTGCAGCATAAAGGAGTGCAAGGTGCCAGTGGAGCAGGTTTGTTTTCATCTAGTCATGGTTAAGTTTTCTACCAGCATACAGTGGAACAGCTAAGGACTGATTAATATCTCTTGGCAAAGGCTGCCAAGACCAGCTTAAAAAGCAATGATATTTGAGTCATCACAAAATGCTGCACAAGCAGAGATGACTCTTGTTGCTTCATAGCAGTGTACAACAGCAAAAGTAATTCTTCCTGAAATATGTTTTAAACAGTATTCCCTTTGCTATTCTGCACCAGCTTGGGCTGTTTGGAGTGGGGAAGTTTGTCTTGAACTTACAGTTGAGTGTTTTTCAGTGCATGGGTACTGGGAACTTTCAAAAAACACCCAAGACCTCAGGTTGAATTCAGTGTTGAGTTTTTCCCCAAATACAGTTTTATGTATTTATGTCACTTTTTTTATTATGTTTGGGGACCAGGGTCACTATTTTACTAGTTTATGAAATGTATTCCTTGTGTATTTTTGTTTTGCAGCAGTTGAAACCCTACCAGATGGCTCACTCTGTCTCTTGCTGCATAGCTAGGACAGGTTTTTGAGATAAACTATCTACTCCCCACGTTTTCCTTTTCAACTCTACAAATAACTGCCATTTTTAGGGAGGATGTGAGAGAGAACAGGTTTACGTGCTGTGCATGGCAACAAATTGTTAAAAGTGTAAAATTTTATCTAAGCATCATCCCTTGTCCTCATTTGGTGGCAGGTGTCAGCCTCGTGATTTTCAAAAGGCCAGAGATCCATGTCAGTGTCACCTCCTTGTCATTTCCTATGTCCCAGAGACTCTTCCATCCCATTCACCATTCAAAGTGCTACTGAGGCTGAAGAGTGAGACACCACCAAAAAGGAGGAACTGCTCCCAAATCAGGGCAGTTATTCGATGATTTCCAGAAATTGTGTGGATCGTGGTTCTGCTTTGCCAGAACAGGCTTCCCTGGCTGAACCTGTCCAAATTTCTCTCCTTCATTGTTGCTGGTGTGTCTCCCTTGAAACATCATGTGTATTCTGAGACATTGTTTTATTCAGGACATGACATGTAATCAGGGTTAAAAGAGAAAGAGATTTTCCATTTTTCTGAAATTTGTCTGTCGAGACCCATTCAGCAATTGTTAAAATTTTGCATTGTGAATCTGGGCTATGAAACAGTTGTCACTGTGTTAAATATGGCCAAGAAGAAGGAACAACTGCAAGAGAAGCATAATAGTGTGTTCTGTAAAAAGGTGAGACTCATTTAGCATAGAAATTTTTTATTCCATTTAGCATAGCCATTTTTTATTCCATAATGAGGAGACACCCTGGGTTACAGAACTATGAACTTATTCTTTTGAAAATAGAGTTAGACATGGTTCTTTTATCATGATTTCCTCATCTTTTTAGGGATGCCTTATGTGTCTGTGTATAGAAAAGATAAAACTGGTTTTACCTGCCCCAACAGAGCTAGCTGCAAGTATGTGAAATAGGTGGTGTTTGCAATGTGACAGCAGATATTTTTCTTGCCTATTGTAAACACTAAAAATAAGGTTCTACTGGTTTATCAGTGCTAAATATAAGTAAATTCCTGATTCTGATGTATCTCAAAATCTTCCTTGTGTCAGCCATTTTTCATGAGAAAAACACATGTACAATCCAGGTGCAGTTCCTAAAAAAATAATGTTTTCTAGCCTTATGTATCTATGTTACCTTGTGCAAGTGGATATTTCCAGCTGCAGTAAAAGTTTCTGAAGAACGTTCTAGTTACCTCTTATTTTGGATCTCTGAAGTGAAAATATGAACAAAAACTAAAATAATGAAAAAATCAGAATTTCAAAGTAATTTCAAAGTGATGTTCCGAATTTGGGATTTGCATTAAATCGCTGAATAAAAGGACCCTTCCCCTTTACTTCAGTAGTGTCTAGATATGAGCTCTGTAATACATGGCTCCTAGGGTACCTTTTCCTGTGTCAAAGAATAATGTTAATAATGAATATTCACCTTCAATATATATTCAAGTGTTAGAGGATGCCACCATAAATGTGGATGTTATTCATAAAAAGATTTAGACATGCATGTGTGCTGTGGGCTTCAGTTCCAGGAAAAAGAATGAAGGAACTTCTATGTGATTAGTAAACGAATGTTGTTAATTTTTTATTTAGAAAATGTTGTGAAATTTCCAGCTTGGGCTCACTGATGTCCTAAACAGTTGCCAGCATTTAAAATGCTGTGTTAAACAATCAAATACCACTTTAATATCTCTGAAATTGTATAGCCAATCACAATCAAGGTACTAATCACTGTTAGAAAATATAACATTTCCCCTCCAAAATGTTACCTGATTATTAACATAATCAATATCACAGGTAGCTGTAACAACTGATAATAATGAAAGAACATCTAGCACTTGTGGAGTAGTGTGTAACTGCAGATTTGGTACAAACATTTGCCTCTTGAAATAAAGCACTAGTTCTTTTGAATTTTGTTGGGGTTTTTTAATTAGTTTATTTTGTAAAGGTCATAGCCCTTCCCTTTTCTGCCTCCCATCCCACCCCAAGCAGAAGGGTAGAGAGGAAAATTAAAGCTGGTATGGGGGTTTTTAACCCCTTCTCATTTTCCAGCACAGCTTCTGACCAACTCATTATTCATACTTGCTGGGACTTAAACATTAGATTTTGGGAGGGAATTTGTCAACCCTTGGGCTTTCCACAACAGGTGAGTTTTAATTGAAATCATGAAGAGAAATCCTCACTCTCTGTGTGGCAATAGCTGGTAACTCCCCATCTGAACTCTAGTGCCAGTGAAGAAGGTCTATACAAATAGAAGTTTTGGTGTGTCCTAGAGAAGCTCACAGACCTGTCTGGATAGTTCAGACTGAAGTCAATGGCAGCATTTTCCACTTGTGTCTAACCTAAAATGTCTTACAACCTTAGTATTATTTCCTCCAAGCATTTAAGAATTATCAAGAAAGACATTTTGTTTACATGTAGAGATTAAAATAAAAACATTATTTTCGTGTTGTCAGACTTGCACATTGGAGTCTCTGCTTCCTCCAGTGAGATGATATCGGATATTGCCATGTGAACAGGAGCATAAAATCCTTTCATGAGATCAAATAGCACATATCTGTAGGTTACATTATGTTTATTAGATTTTTCTCAGTTAATACATTTTCCTCTCTCTTTCCTGTTGCTTACTGTGGAGTGGAAAATGCGCTGATTCAACACCCATTCAAGTAATGGTTGTTATATTCCTTGATATTATAATTGGCAAAATAATTAAGTTATGCTTGCTACAGAATTACAACAGGGTGAAAATCACCTTAAAATTTAGCATTAGGATGCAGGAAAGGAGCTGACACTCGAGGTTTCTTCTTCAGTGGAACACCTACCTACCTCTGCACAACTACCTTTACACACCTACCTCTGCGACACTCCAAAAAGTTCTCCAAAAATGCATATTACTTTTGAGGACTGAGGAGAAAATTAGGGACTGTGTCCTGTATTTGCTTTGGGATTCATGAACGCCTAGGGGAGGTGACAGCCTCATGGTGCCGGGGAAGGGGGAGAGCCTGGTTTCTCCCCACAGTAGCGCTAGGGGCATGGAACTTCACACCAGTGGGACACACTACAGAGACTGCTTGCTCAATAATGGATTCAACACCCAGGCTAAGGGTGATGCAGGAACAGCAGCACAGAGGAACTCTCTGACCCGCTCCTGCCCATGATTTTCCAGCAGGTCTCAGCTCCTGCCTCAGAGACTCCTCTAAGTAGAGAGGTCTTCATGAATCACCAAGTGTCAAGGGCACGGTTAGAGCTCAGTAAATAATAAATGGTCCTTGTAATATTTAGATCATTTGGGGAAGTCTGAACATTTTGTTACACCAGGGATGGAAATGGATTAGCACAAGGATTTAGAGGACTTGGAGTACTTTATTTCTCTGTAGCCCCTGTGAAATAAATGCAGTAGTCCCAAGAGATTGTGTGAATTCAGTTTCAAGTGTTAGGATGCTCCTACCTTTGATCTGTAAAAAAAGAGCTAGAAAACTATCAGATGCCTTTGCTACAGGCATTCTCACAAGATGTCCTGTAGTTCCTTCTGGGACTTTTAGTGTTAATGGCGGAAGGACATAAAACATCTATTTTACCACATCACACTTTTAATAGACCTCTGGCTAAAGTTTGATTCTGCGTGAAAGGAATTGCATTGGACACTCCTCACATTTTCCAAATTAGTTTCTTTGTCCTTATTAAATATTCATTCTGATTTTTCTCAGTAATATCAGAGGTAAAACTAGGCACTCTTTGGAGATATCAAGAGGAAAAGGGATAGTCTAGAGTATTTATATAATGTAAATTTGTGTAAACAACAGGATTTGAGTCTTCCTCTGTCAACTTTGCTATGTGCTTTCCAATAGTTCCAACAGGAGAATGTAACTGAGTTAGGAGAATGAGGAGAACACTTGGCTACTTAGAAAGGGAGTCAAGAGAATTTACAAGCCACCAGGCATCGGCATCAGACTTTGGACAAGACTCATGAAAAAAATATAATGATCAAAGAAGCTGCAGAATGAACTACCCATTCCACTCAATTTCTGCAGCATTGTGGGTGAGGCACATTTTTTTCTTTCTAAGCAGAAAAGTTTTGCTTACTTGCAAGGCTGACTGGGTGGAGAAAAGACCTGGGTGGTGTGGCATTCAGCTCTGTGACTGTAGCTGCCAAATACTTTAAGCTAGATAGTCTACCTAATAATTCAAAGTCTTGTATAGCTGTGTTCTCTGAAAATAATTCAAGCCTTGTTGTATTGGGTGTAACAGCTGCAATAATAGAGTCCCTTCAATCAGCTCAGTTGAAGATGATGACCGTGATTAAGTGAATGCAATAGAAGAGATGAAGCAACTTACTCAAGATAGTAACATCAGCTACAGACACCAGGTCTCCTGGCTCCCAGCCCCAGCACTTCTCACCAGACACCAAGCAATAAATGTCAGTCACGCAGGCAGGGGTAATGGCTGGGATAAATTAAATGACTGTCAGAAATAAATTTTCATGCTGAATTTGCATAGTGTTGAGGACAAACAATTAACAACAAAATGGGGCAACACAACCCCAGTCTCAGAGGCTTTAAAGTTAGAAGAGTGAGCTAGATCATTGAGCTTGACTTGCAGAAGACAGACTGCCACCTTTTCATGTAGGTTACCCAGTATGTAGTTTAAAGTTAGTTTTGATTAATTTTCAGTTTTCAGTTTTAAACTTTCACCTAGCCATCTCAAATTTGAGTTTTCCTTATGGATCAAAGCAGAATCTGTGTGATTTCTTAGAAAGACATACAGATTTCCCCCATCGTCCTGGTGATAATATCTGTTTTTTTAAGGAACATGACTCATTTGCAAACAGAGACCTTCCACAGTGATGGTGAGAGCTTAGCTGGCTTTGCAGGCCCTGGCTAAGCTGCAAGTTAATGCCTTGTTCTCCTTGTGCCTTGGAGCAAACTCCTGAGTGTACCATTATCAGTATTCTTCTGCCCAAAGGCAACAGATAAGAATTGTCTGTTTTCTGGGAGTACTCACTGTCTGAATAGCAGAGATATTTGGAACATTTTGCTTCTGCTGCTGGTCAGCCTGAGTTGCCAGAACCCAGTCAGTAAGGAAAAAGAAATCAGATTTGTAGAGAGCAAACTCCACAACATCAAACCCTCAGGTAGCCTGATGAAATAGTTAGAGGGTGTTGCATCCACACTAGTGTTTGATGAATGGGGAGATGAGTGGGTATTGGTTAATCCATGTATCTGGCTTCTTCTAAATGTTCATGCTCCGTGGATAAAATCTTGACCTCAATAAAGATGGAGCCATGTTTGCCTAATGCTGAATAGTGTCCAGCCCTGCATACTAATCAGTGCAGAGATCACCCTCAAATGTCTCCATCTTCCTGCAAGACCCATAGCTGGAATGTTACAGTGTTATAGGGGTTATCTCATTAAGTGCATAGAGCAAGGACCCTCTGTAGCCAGCTCACACTTAGGAGTGATCCAAGGCAGTGCCACTCTGATAGGAAAAGGCAGGTGGCTGTGGCAAGCCCTGGCTTTGCCTGTTCCTCTGCTCAACAGAGACTGTTGTCTCCAAAGCAGTTCACCTTCCATGTTCCATCAAAATCCCTCTTGCTTTCCCCTCTTTGCATGAAAATCCCTGAGAAGTTTTCTTGGAAACTCAACTTGTTTATTACTTTTCAGGATGTCTATTTATTTGGTTAAATACAAATAATAAGTAATCTGTATAGCAAAGGGAAAAAAGGCATTCCAGCTGCCTGAAAACCCTGAAAAGGAGTAAAAAGAACTTAAAGTGCTTTCTTAAATGGCATTTGTGGCAATGGATCCTTGTGCATACTACCATGGGTAACATAATGCAAATTGCCAAGGCTGACAAAGCTGCTGTAGAGCCAGAAGCTTTGTGCTTTCAATCCTCAAGTGGAATGGAGATTGATCTGAGCTCCCAGCTTAGCAATTAAACAGATTTTATGAATCTTTTTTTTCTTATCAAATCAAAATGAGAATGACACATTCCATTATAATAATTTAGAAATGTATATATATATAAATTTGAAGTATAACCAAATTAATTACTCTAAATGGAAGCATAATACCAAGTAAATACATAAGGAAACAAAATCATTAATTGATTTGGCTTCTTATTATAGTGAAACTGTTTGCAAGGATTAACAGCTCCATTCTGAAACACTGAACCCTGACATGATGTTTACATTTCCATATATTTTTAATGATCACATAGTTTATTGTTTGAATAAAACAGTACCATATGCTTTAGCTGTATTAAATTCTTCAAACATTAAACACTAGATATGGAATAAATTATCATGTAAAGATCATTAATATTGGCAAGCCCCTCTAATATGCCATGTCACTTTAATTTTAATATGCCAGGACTTTGCCAAAATGAAATGTCTCTTTTTATTTACTACAAAGTAAAACTGTTTAATAGAAACTCATGGAAAAAAAGCATAGAATAGACACAAATGTCTTAATTTTGTTTAAAAAAGAAGAAGAACTTTTATACTTTCTAATACAAATAGAGTCATTTTCATAGCTTGGATATGCAGCAGTTTGGTTTTTTTTCCTGTACAAGTGGAAAATTATGTTATTTAGATCTACTTTCAGAGCAAGGAAGAGAAATATGCAATAACAAAAGCAGCATAGACTGGCTGTACTTTGACAGCTAGGATAGGCTCTCTAGATTCACTGAAGCATCTGAAGGAGTTAACCTGCTAGAAGGGTACCGAGAAGCCAGTTTCTTTAACAGCAGGCTATAAATGGAATTATTTTTCTTGACTGAGTCTAATAGTGATAGTGCCTTTAATTTTAGAGTTAGCCAACACAGCCTAGAAACAATTTGCAATAGGTGACTAAGAGACTTGCATGTCTACAGGACTCCAGGGGCAGACTTTGGTGAAAAACCATTTATCTGGCACTCTTCTGTTAATGAAAGACTTTATTCTTGTCAATCTCCTGGCTTTTGTGGTTCAGCCCTTGAATTGCTAGTTAGTGAGAACATTTTATGGGATGGGTTAGGAAGTCTGGGGCTCTGTTCAGTTTCTTCCAAAACCTCCAAGCAGACCTTGACACCAAATATGTCTTTCAAAGAAATGACACTTACACCAAAAGCTTGATCTGTAATGGGATACTATCTAAATCCTATAATGGAAGTAATTTACCAGATTGGTTTGGAGGCATATTAAGGCGATGTAGGAACCATGGTCTGCATCACTGATAATGTTATCCATGCACTTGCTAGTCCATTAGCAGAGTGATTCATCTGAGACCTGCAAAAGGGCCAGTCCACACTCCCAACATGCAAACATCCAGACAAAATAGATCACAGAAGCAACTAAGCAGCTGTTCCCTTTCCTGCCATACCTGCTGCTGGTGTATGAGGGAGCAAATGGCCATTTGGGTTCCTGCTTTTAACAAGATCATATGTGCCTCTTTGAAAAGTGTCTTTTAAGATGGATGTGTTTTCCTAGTAGATACTACATGTAGCTGCATTCCCCAGGCTTGCTTTTCAATTAAGGACAAATCTCGAACAAACTATGTAGCTGCAACCTACTGAACTTAACCTGGCATTAGCCAGCATTAGAAAGGCATGCTCTGATAACTTCAGCAGGCAGAGGAGGTTATTTAAGGGAAAGCCTTCTCCATCTCACATAATCACTGAGATTATTCCTTGCTATCTTTTCTTTGTACTCTCCACCCAGAACTCAACTGCAGCTGCGGAAACACCAGCTGTGTTGGCAGGGGCAGGCACAGCTTCAGGCTCAGGGCTGCTGTGAGGAGGGGGGTGCAATAGGCTCCCCTGCAGCCTAGAAGGAAGGTGCTGAGATGGGGAGCAGGGTCAAGGCTTGCACCACCAATTCCCTGCTGGACTAGCATGCAGGTTTTAAGGTGAGTGTCCAGTTCAGCTGTGGTTCAGGGACAAGTAGCCTGGAGGAGGCTGGTTTCTTTCAATGCCTGGTTTATAACCAATTGTGCCAGTGCAATATGAATTTGTGTGTAATACAATAAACAGGTTAAGTCTGTTCAAAGTGAGGGCTTTTTAAAGGTACAGTCAGAAATAAGAGCAGTTCATCAACCTGAGTATATCTTTAAACTCTGTTTCAAATACATATAAATAGCAATGCTCAAATAATCCCTGAAGTGCCTGTAGTTTATTGAGTCCTCTTGAGTATCACCATCCCTGTGGCCAGTTAGAGATAAGTGGATTAGTTCTGGATATGAGCATCTGAACTTATATTTCGCTGCTCAAATTCATACCTGCTGATCCTGTTGTAGGGCTCAGCTATCTAAATTTGCTATGGTTTAAGATATGGTCCAAGATATTTTAAGTGAACAAAGAAAACAAATCCAACTTGGGGGGGGAAGAAGATGTTCTTTATGTTTGATAGAGCAGGGCAACCTCCTCTAATATCTGGTAATGTTCTTGCTGTTCATATCTATTTGTTTTCAACTATCAAGAAACACTGCCTCATTTGGTGTGGTCAGAGTGCTGACTCTCACATTAATTGATTTTGTTCTGCCTGTATCTATTCATCTGCATGCCCCCAGTAATTTTGACATTGGTTTCAACAGAGTAGGCAGGTTTTTTATCTGCTTCTCATGGAAGAAAAAGAGGTGACAAACTGACTTCATCAATATGGTTCCACAGCACTATTAAATGCAGATATGAATCTGACTCGGTATTCTGCATTGCTTGACATTTCTTTTCTACAAAACACTTGGGTGGCTGATAATGAGTGTTTCCTTGTTTAATCTATTTTTTTACTGCTAAAAATTAATATCTAGTAAATTTAGCACATTGGCAACTGTTACTATGTTGAGAATATGATATCTAGATAAAATAGATATTATAATCTCTATTTTTGTGTCAGGTTCTTCTTCTAATGCTTCTCTTAACAACGAGAGGTAAATGCTTACGCCAAAACAAGTACATCTCTGCCTTGTTTGGTCCCAAAGAGCTTTGCTTTGCCACCAGAAAGAACATTTTCACTTGTTTTGGTTTATATCCTCGTCTTATTTTCTTCCTGAATACTGGACATAGGTTTGGCTGTTGATTTTCTCTACAGTTGTCTGAAAATTCATCTTCTGCTTATTGTGGAGTTTGCCTTTGATTTTCTATATTTTTCCCTGCTTGCTTTTTGCCTGTAGTATGAAATCCTCTGTCACATTATTCACTGGTCTCAAGCTGGATTACACTGCCCTTCTGAACAGGAAAAGCTTGAAAGTTGTTCCAAATTCTAAACCACAACTTTGTGTGTTTTGAGTCATCTGGCCATTTAGGCCATGTCAGCTACAAAAATAGCCAGTGACCAGATTTGAGGAGAATGAAATCTGTCATCTCCTGAGACAGCTCTTTGCATAGAGATACAAGCAGCCTAGAGTGCTGCTCAGAGCAAGTGCCACCAAGGTTGAGGTGGCACTGTGCCCTAAGTTTGACCTTGCCTGCTGGCCAGTATCAGCATCAGCCAGGTGTGTGCTAGGAGAAGCTTTGGACAGGATTCCTTCCCAAGGCAGCCCCCCTTCAGCAACACCTCTGCTCTCTCAAAGCGTGTGACACAACAGGATGGTTTGGGGCACATGAGCCCCACACACAGTGAGCAGTGCCCAGTGAGGGTGCAGGTCATGCTGGAAGCCCTGTGTTCCACCTCAAGACAGTTTTGAGCTCTTCTGTCTCTCTTCTGGCACGTGCTTGTTTTCAACCACACCTTGTTCGCTTTCAGGCAAAGTGCTTCAAATTCTTGTATTAAGGTTTCACTGTCAGTTACACCTGCCTTAATTGGAAACTGTTAAAAACAGAAACTGCTCCAGAACCTGCTATTGTCATTTATCAAGGTACTTCCTGACAGTCCTCCTTTTGGCAGGTCTCTTAAGTCAGCAGGTACTTACAGATTTCCATGCTGTTTCAGCTCTGGATTAGCTTTTAAAGGCTATGCACTGTTTGAAATTGCTTGGAGCAGCAGCTGCAATGTATGGCACACAAACCTGAGGAGGCTGTGGTTGAGGCAGTTTGGATGGCTGGTCAGCTGAGGCACCACCCCAGAGTGAGCTAGCCCACAAGGAGGCGGCTCTGGAGCCTGCCAGGCTATTGGTAGTTCCTGGTTTCTGTCTGAGAACAAGCTGAGTGCTTTGCATCTTCCTATAGTTTCTTTCCTGAAATCCCAGCTTTGGTGTCAGCTGTTGTGTGCATCCCACACAATGGGAGCCCTCATGCAAAGCTCCATCTGGTTCTTCTGGGCTTCAGATGGATTTCCCCAAAGATAAAGCTGCTCATTGAGAGATATGCCCTCACTCAGAATTTGGAAAAGTCAGTGAAAGAGATTTCTTTCAGAAAAAAAAAATGCCTTAGGTTATAAGATTTCCTAAAAAGACAGAAACAAAATTTTTATTGCAGCTCTACAGAGGTTGAAAACAATGTGTTCCACCATCTCCTGATGTTCCCTTCCGGAAGGAAAGATCCACAGCCTTTGTCACACACAAGGACTCCACGTGGTGCTGCAGGCAGTAACTGTAAATGGCCAGCTGACCTAGTCCAAGGCTGCTTCTCATTAGCACCAGCAAAGTTACATGAAGAGCCCAAGGAGGACATGCCATATGAAACATGGGAGAAGATAAAGGGTTGATGGGGCGAGAGAATTAAGGAGCAGCAGGACTGTGTTCATGTGGTGATCTCCAGCCATTTGCTTCCCTGGTGATGGCTAGGCCCTCAGTTTTAGGGAGATATGTTCTCTGCATGACCCAGGAACAGTGAGAAAGAGAATGGAGCAGTCTCTACAAGGTACTTTGTCTCTCCATTTCAAAGAAAGGAGAAAGTGGAAGGGGGATGGTCTATATGGTTATTCTGGATTTTCCACTGTGTTGTGATGACACAGGTCCTGCAGGTGCCAGAGTCTGACCAAATGAGAAAAAAGTTTTTCACTGCTATCAGGATATCCTAAGCATCTGTCTGAGCTGTGGGGTTGAGAGCCACTCATCAGAATCACAGAATTGTTAGTTTTGTAAGGGACCTCTGCAGCTCATTGAGTCCAAGTCCCCTGCCAAGGCAAGGTCACCTGGAACAGGTGACACAGGAATGAATTCAGGTGAATTTTGAACGCCTCCAGAGAGGGAGACTCCATGATCTCTCTGAGTGTTCTGCCAACCTCAATGTCAAAAAGTTCCTCCTCACGCTGAAGTGAAACTTTTTGTGTTTTAGTTTATGGCCATTGCTCCTTGTCCTGTCACAGGGCATGACTGAAAAAAGTCTGTCACCATCCTCTTCATAAAGGGCCATGCCCTTTCAGCTTGTGTCAGCACTCACTTCTTTTCTCTCTAAAAGAAAATGACAATCTTGATATCTTTCCACTTCTGAGCCTTCACCAATATCACGATTTCTAGAGAGAAGATCAAAAATATTAATTGAAATTAATTCTATTGTGTGTATTTAGCCATCAAAACAAATAGAGTTACTTCAGATTTCTGGGAAATAGATATTATGATTTATTTTAGCTGTCTGGGCAATGATTTACTGGCTGATCACAAATGAATGATTCTCAGCTTGAGCTACTGATGGGAATTTCTCATTACAATCACAAGTCAAGGAGGGGATTTACATTCTTAAACATACTGATATTAACCAAGCCCAAACCTTGCCTGTATTGGTGTTACAGCAACAGGGCTGACAGCTGCCTGTAGAGATCCCTTTTCCCAGCAGCCTCCTGCCCACAGTCTCCAGTGCTGTCTGGAGCACTGCAAGCCCAACCCTGCCATGCTGTGCTGGGAAGCTGCCTCTTGTGAAAGAGAAGAACCTGGCAGGAGCTTGCAGGCACATGCAAACCACCAGCCAACATGTGAGAACTTGTTAAACCACCATGAGGTTATTTTTTTTTTTCCTCTTCCTCTTAAGAAAAACAAGTTTTACCTTTTTTTGAAGTCTGACGGGTAGTAGTGACAAGATGTCAGTTTTATTCAAACGAGAGTGACAGGTGTAATTGTAGCTATGGGCCATGATTTTTCTGTGCAGCACTGATTACTGTAAATAATGCAGTGTCACGTGTAAGCCTTATGTTTAGTTGCTGACACTTAGATCTGTGAACTGTGAACACTATGAAAATGGTGGCATTAGCACATGGCAGAGTGCTGAGAGTACAAGCATTTCTGAATTTTTATGTGCTGAAGTGTAAGTATTTTTTCCCCATAGATTTAAAGATGCTTGGCTTCTGGAGGCCCAAAGATTGCTTTTACGGTTGAATAGGAAGGTTTTGGTAATCAAGAGCTTTCCAAGGCTGAGTGTATTTGCATTTCCAGATTGTATTTCAAGTACAGTAACTAACCCAGAGTAGTTTGTTATTGCTGAGACAGCCAAATGAATGGCCATCATGCTGATGGTCAGATAACACCCTGTGGAGGGTCACCCCATATATGTATATTAGTATGTGTATTGCACATAGTCACCCTTGGGAAATTTGGTTACTTAGTTGAAATCCAGTATTGGAGAGCTCTTGTATTGTTTTAAAATGGGCATTAGCACTGATGTGGTAAATTCAGCCATATGCTGTGTCCATATGCTCTGTCTGTAGTTTACAGCAGTTTAGAGTACCTGTAGGATTCAGCAATTTACTTTTTCATGTCTTATAACTTTTTTGATAACTTACTTTGGTAATGAGATGATATATTTTTTTTTTAAATTTTGCAATCTCAGTGGCAGACAGAATTTCCTCCTCACTTTTGGAAAACCAGAACTGAGGAGTAGGGTTTTTACCATTTGGCAGGAGAGCAAAGAGCCCAGCCACCACAGTTAGAAAGGGCTGTAGTCAATCTTGTCGAAGGGTGATCCTGAGGAAGATCCTGGAAGGTCCAAGGCTGTAAGTCTCTGTTTCTGTTAATGCTAGGAACAATTTCAGGATTAAGTTTCTGATATTGGGGTTTTTATTTACCAACTAGGAAGTAGCTGTAAAGGGTGACCCAAACTCTCCAGAAAGAAAGTTTCTATCAAAAATACAAAGCTCTATGCAAACTGCAGGGCAGTGCCATGTTGAGGTCCTGTGCCTGAGTGCAGCACAGAGCTGGTTCTGAAATCATGCATTTCTAAAATCAGAAAAAGAGCATGTGTGCCTGACAGCTGTGCACGCCTGGTCCTTCCCCTGGCAGCCTGACCAGAAAGCATCTGCTGAACAGAAAGGTGGCCCTGTGTTGATGCATCCCCTAACCTTACTGTCACCAAGCCTTTACTTTCTAGGAAGACTCACCTGCCTACCTTTCTTTCTCAGTAGCTTTGCCACTTCTTTTGACATCGCATCTCTCTGCCTCTGCCCACTTCCCATTGCCTAAGTTCTCCTCTTTGGCACTCCCACTTCTTGATGGCCTGAGCGTGCAGCTCACGTCAAAGGCCCTTCCTGAGGCCTGAGAGGGGCTGGTGTCACCACTGTCTCAGCCCTGCTGTGACCTCCCACTCCTGCAGGGCTTAAAGTGCAGAGAAGGGGAAGTGACTGGGAGGGATGAAATCTGGAGACCACTGCTTCCCCTCCACTCACAAAAAAGCCCCACCTCTAGGTACAATTCAATAAATGAAGAGTGGCCTTGCAGTTATGGATCCAGGTTAAAAGGCAGAGTATGCAAATGAAAAATATCGCAACTTAATGCTTTCCAGCACTGACCAGATGCTCTTCCTGTATTGCACAGAGTTATATGAATTTTCTGAACTGTAAGGAATAAAACCCAGCAAAGCCATGAATCAAGGTTATTGGGTCCCTGAAACTGAAGTCCTGTTTGAAGAGGCTTTTTTTTTAGAAATTTTTTTGAAAAAGCAAGAAAAAAATTTTCATAGTTAAAATCACAAAGGTTCTAATGTAGCTGTACGTCTCAAATTGTGATTTCTTTGCACTGAAGAGACACTGTTCACTGGAGTTGTCTAGATGTAATGAAATACCAATGAAAATGGGCAGAGTTTGGAATCTGTCCCTCCCCTTGTAAAATCAGGCAAACGATCTTCAAGAAATGCAAAAGTTAAAACTAAATTCTTAACTTGCTGTTATTTCCAGCAATAACAACGACATTAAGAATAATCCCAAATGCCTTCAGAGGGTCAGTTCAGATAAGCAACCGAAAGTTCATTTGATACAATCTGAAAAGTTTATCTAAACCTCTTGTGTCTGCATAATTGAGTTTGAAATCTTGCAAGCACAGCCTTGTTCCATATAACATATACTATATCTTCTACGTGTCTGTAGTTTCCAAAATGTTAATCTCCAAGGACCCAGAATGAGTCAACAACATTCACGGCTGTACGTAACTCCGGCTCTGTTGAAATGTGGCATTCCTGCTGGCTTTATAAATGGCACCGCCACAGCACCTGAAATGAGGATTCAAGATGCAATAACCTTTTATGCTTCTTGGCTTAGACAGTATCTTCTGATGTCCTGCATAGCACATAACACCAGGTTTCAAGTTACTAGTTTTAATGAACTGATCGATGGGATAATCAAAGTTTGGCCTCAATTCAAATACCAGAGTATCAAATGTTATATTCAGCTTCAAACTCCAAACTCATATTAACCTTGCCTGTTGTTTTGTAAAGTGTATTTTTCCAAGTTTCCTTTGGAAACACATGGTAGTTTTTTGTCTCAAGGAACTTGGAACTAATTAATTCCTTCTAGCCCACACATCAATAAAATTAATCATAACCTCATCTTATAAAGACAATGTTCTTTTCATGATAACATCTCTATTGATGCACAAGTGCTAAACCAAGGGAGTACTCATAGATGCATAGAAGGCTTGAGTTGAAAGAGACCTTAAAAATCATTGACTTTCCACTCATCTGCCATGGCCAGGGACATCTTCCACTAGCCCAAGTTGCTCAGAGACCCATCCAAACTGGCCTTGAACACTTCCAGGGATGGAGCATCCACAGCTTCTCTGGGCAACATGTTCCAGTGCCTCACCACCCTCACAGTAAATAATTTCTTCCTGATTTCTAATCAAAACCTACTCTCTTCCAGTTTGAATCCATTACCCCTGGACCTATATCCACATGCTCTTCCCAACAGTCTCTCCCCATCTTTCTTGTAGAAACTCCCTTCCCGTGCTAGGAGGCCTAAAGGTCACCCTGAAACTTTCTCCTTTCCAGGCTGAACAATCCCAAATCTCTCAGCCTTTCTTCATAGAAGTGTTCCATCCCTCTAATCATTACCATGGCCCTCCACTGGACTCACTCCAGGATGTCAATGTCCTTCTTTTGCTGGGATCCCAGAGGTGGATGCAGCCCTCCAGGTGGAGTCTCACAACTAAGTGGCCTTCCTCCTATGTGCTTGTAGACATCATGAACTCTTCCATGCACTGAAACTGGATAGTTTGGAACAAAGATATTTCTCAAATGGGCAGAGGAACCTGCCAGTGCCCTGCTACATGGTGGAGGTTTCTGCCCTTGATTAGACAACATCATGTTGCCTGTACTTCCAAGAGAGCTCCAGGGGACTGTTTGCCTACTGAAGTGGTACCTGAAAAGGATTTCCATAGGCCAGTCAGCAGAGTAGGGGGTTGCTAATGTAAGGGGAGGAGAGAGGGAAAGCAGGCTTCAGACTATTGAGCCTCTGCCTTGCCTGGCTTGAACAAGCAAGTCTGCCAAAAAGCCCATCTTGCAACACCTGGAACTGGCAGTTCTTCCAGGCATGCCTTGTGTTGATTGTGTACCATCTCTTTCTGTCCCTGCATCCCCAGTATCCTTGTGCCAAGCCCTGTGTGTCTGTCAGTGGTAGTCTGCCTCTCTTATCCATCTGCAAGGTGAGGCATGCATTTCAAGTGCAATCTGTGTGCTTGACTCCTGTGAGACACTCCAGTTTTAAAATCCCTTTTGGCAGCTACAACAACATCCTCCTAAACTGTTTATTAGGTGCTGAAAGATGGTGGCATTTGTGAAGCTGCTTTTAAAATGTTTACTCACAGCAGCATAGGCGCCTCTGCTTGTTATTATCATCCAGCCCTCAAAATGGAAAATATCAGTAGCATCTGCTTGATGGACTTACCTGCCTGATTCTGTGCTTAAAGTTAGATGCAGCAGATTTAAATGGAATTTAAGTGTTGCATAAGTAAAACACAGCAAGACCACTAATATTTGCAGGAATCCTGTTCAGTTACCTAGATAATTAGAACCCTTCTGATATGGGGAGAAAGAGCAACTTGCTGTGCGCACATCCACCCACACCAAGTCCTTTGGAAGGAAGAATGCATGTGTGCCAATGTATTTGGGAGGCTTGAAGTAGGGACAGTGTATTTACTCCATGCTGGGTTGCCCTTTGGCAAACAGCCCTGAAGAAGCAGTGCACGGCAGAGCTGTGGTGTGGTGAGGCCCCTTCTTGTCACGAGGTGTGATTGCCTGCTGCTGTTGGACGGCATCTTCCTCCTTTTCAAAACAGTCTGCCAGGAGGACTGAAGGAGTGGAACTGGCTGCATCCTGCTCTGCCACCTTCTTTCCACCAGGTGTAGCCCAGGACTCCTGTCCTCCCTCCCTGGTTCTGCAGCCAGGGTCTGCACACATTCCTCAGATATGTGCTCAACCTTACTAGCTTAGAAGTGGGGTGGGAGGAGGATGCTACAAATTTATTCCACTCTTCCTTACAATCAAAGCTAGGAAAGGCATAGAAGATCACTGATCTCATTTCTACTGTTTAGTGAAGAATGTAAACTCAGATAGAAAGTATGTCAGCTGATATGAAGCACGTCTCCTGACACTGAGTTTCCTCTTAACAAGAGGAACTGACAGCTATGTCAGAAGTATGCTCACCCTTTGAATTAACTGAGAAGTATTTACAGGAAGAAAGGAGTTGTATAAATAACCTGGGGAAAGTAGTAAATTTTTTTGTTTGTTTCTACTAAGTATAAGTCATATTTTCTCCTCTGTGATTTTTTTTTAAATTCAGATGAAAAATCTGACATTTGCAGGGACTTTTCTTTTTGTCAAGGGAATGAATATATGAGATATTGCCTACATTGGATCTATGAGTGCTACTGACTAGCCTGAAAGTTATTTTGTTGTATGAAGTGGAGAAGTTCTTCACAAAATGCTGTTTCATAAATCCGGTTAACAGCCAGCTAAGTTAGTCTCATGTGGCATGAAGATTCGAATTGGGGTTTGCTAGCTGAAGCAAGTTAGGAAAGCTTGGATATTTTTAAAAGACATGAAAGGAAGTAGAAGATTACTGCATTGCTTAAAATCCTAATTGATTTTACAAGACTGAATACCTTTTTTCCTGTTTAAAGATAAGTGTAATGTGTGGAAAGTCACAAAGGAAATACAGTGATAAGGAGCCATTTTTACAAGATGGGCTCTTTTATTTCCTCTGCTGAAAAGAGAGCTGAGCAATACTATTTACAATATTACAATTGGTATTCCTGTGTTATTTTAAAGAGCTTTAAAGGATGAAAGCTGATCTGCTAGAGAAAGGTGTTGCAATTGCCAAATAGGACACATATGCCTTAGCTTTGCAGAGAAGAATTTGCCTTTGTATTTTTGTTAAAGTCATTAAATATTCTACATGTATGCTGGACACAGCATTAGATTTAAGGCAGTAATTTTCAGGTCTTGATCACACCATCTAGTGTATAGTTCCCTGTCCATGTAAAGCAAAGGTGAGATTGTCAGAGAATCGGCACAAGCCCAAGGGCTTTATGTTTCTCCAGAGGGTCCATCAGCAAGGGGAAAGGGAGACACAGTTTATACAGCAGTTTTCCATCTGGGAACATGGTGGTGGTGACTGCAATACACAGGAAAGTAAAGTCTCGAGCTAATTTTTCATCCAAAGAAAAGACTGCATCATGGCCCCATATTTGCAATCTTCTGCTCTAACTGATAAGTGGCTGTGGTGGCCTGAAGGGGACAAGGGCCCACTGTGAGAACCCTTCCAGGAGCCAGCTGGTGCCCCGAAAAAGCAACAGCAAGTGGGAGCTGTGCCTGGGGCAGAGGGAATCAGTGGGTTTGGCAGCTTCCCAGGATGGCCATGAGACTGAACACAAGCAGCAGCTCTGCTTTCCAACCTGTCCCTGGCCAAACTCTGCATGTACAGGGCCACTGCACAGTGGTTTTGGCACTTTTTCTATGTTCACTGAGGTATCCAAGGCAGCTGCTGCCTTTCTTGCAGGGCTCACTGTGTTCCTGAGCAGCTCTGGTCAAGAGGGCCACTGCTGCCCGGTACAAGGTGTTCCTGTGCTCTCCCAGGGTTGTGTGTTGGTCGCTTTTTCTTTCCCTCTATAACCTTAAATACTCTAGAAGGGTGGAGCACCTCCCAAGCCAGGACAGGCTAAGAGAGTTGGATTTGTTCTGCCTGGAGAAGAGAAGACTCAGGGAAGATCTTAAGAAGCCTTCCAGTACCTGAAGGGACCTACAGAAGAGCTGGAGAGGTACTTTTTACAAGGTCATAAAATGATAAAACAAAGGCCAGTGGTTTTAAACTAAAAAGTGAGATTTACATAAGATGTTAGGAGGGAATTCTTTACTGTGAGGGTGATGAGGCTTGAAACAGGCCACAGCACAGAGAACCCTGGAAGTGATCAAGGCCTGCATGGATAGGGATTTGAGCAGCCTGGTCAGGTGGGAGATGTCCCTGCCCATAGCAGGAGGTTGGAAGTAGGTCTCTAAGATCCTTTTCAACCCAAGACATTCCATGATTCTGTTAAACACAAGTTATTGTCAGGCTCTGTCCTATATATAAAATTACAGTAAAGCTGCAAAGAAAAGAGAGGGAGTAGAATAAAGGAGTTAGAATATTAGAAAATATGGACCTCAAAATTGCCTGGGAGGTCCTTTAGTTAACACATTTGATGCTTTCTGTTACCTCATGGTTAAGAACTGGAAGTTTTGATGGAGTACCTTATAAATTAGATAACTGTTTCATGTGTAATGGAGAGAAATTTAGATCTAAAAATAAGTGACTGACTGAATAGCTAGAAACTGTTGAGCTATGGGCTGAAAGGACCTCTGAAATGTAATATATAATTAAGTCTTCTTTCTCTGACATGTTCCAGTCCTTTTCCCATAGACGCTTGCATGTTTAAATGATAAATTGTAAAGTATGCTTCATTCTGTAAGTCAGCCTTGTTTTTTTCTCATTCAGCAAAAGCAGTAAAAATATTGATTAAAAATGCTGATTAGCCTACTGCTATGATAAGGATCTGCAGATTCCTGAACATGGGGAAGGGGACTACTTTCTGATTTATATCTACAAACAAAAATGAAAACTTCTGTTTCAAATTGTAGCTTGAATTACCTGTCATTATGTTTCCATTTTTTTCTCTTGCCTTTGAGATCTGAACTCTTTATGAAATAGCAAGTAAAAGGAACTTGGTGTAGCTGCATCATATAAAGCACTCACCTTATGAAAAAGAATCAAACTATGACTGACTAAAGACACTTCAACTTATAAAATAGAACTGTGTGGGGAGAAAAAAAGACATGGTACTTAGATATTAACTTCCACCATTGCTTCTTTCTGTACATTAGTCTTCTTGTTGCTTTATCCACTGATTACAGAAGTCAAACATTTTAAAGCAAGTACAGAAATTTTAAAAACAAACCTGTCAAGCTCAACAGTTGGAGGTCTGGAATTTGATTCCAAAAATACTGATATTTGTTTAAAATTCCAGGAATTTATAGGTTTTTTTACACCAACACCTACACTGTGCCATAAGAAAAATCTTTATTTTCAGGTATTCAAAATGGTACACAAAGTCTGTGACATTTCATCTGGTAATTGTCCTTTGAGGTAAACTAGTTGATCAAATCAGTGAGGGAACCATAAGATTCTAAAGATGATATTTTTATGAAGGTCCAATTACAGCTCTGATTCACTCTTGTTCTCAAAGAAAATTTTGTTAAAGTCTGTTTTTGTCATCTGAAAACAAATCAAAGCATACAACAACAGACATTTCCAGAACATAAGTAAGGTGGAACAGACCAGTCCCAGGTACTGATGAAAGACCTGGATTAACAGAAATAGGCACGTCATCAGTAATGCAAAGCCTTGCATTCCCAGGAGATACAAACATATTTGCCTCATGGCATTAGAACCCTGACCTGAAAAAAAAATCTTTCCCTGGGATTTAACATTACATAAGTAAGAAAATTATTAAGGCCTTTGAGGGGTGTGCACCGGTGTAGGCAGGAATAACAGAAGTGAAATCTGTGGAGCTCCCTGAACAGAAAATTGGTATGAGAACTGGGGCATAGGATCCTGAGGGTATTTCTGTACCACTAAGGAGAAGTGCACAGTGAGGGAGAGCCTGCACTCTTGTTGTCCCCGCTGCTTTGTTAGCCAGCTCATCCCCTGGCTCCCCTTCGAACTATTCCAAATATTTGTTTCCAAGACAAATCTGCCACAGAAAGGGCAGCTTTCTGCCCCTGGGGCCCAAGATCTGTTCTTGGCTGGCTTTTATTTAGTCGTATCAACATAACCTGATTGACCAGTACATTCAATTATGTGCTCTTATTTATCCCTTGCCAAGGAAGTACTCAAATTCCTGCCTAGCTTTAGGCACAGGGTTCAGTCCTCCTGAAGCTTTTCGCATGCAAGGTAAAAATGCATTCAAGTAACCTGGAGTCAGGATATGTATGTTTTAATATATATATGTATTTTACGTATGTAACGTATGTTTGAAGTGCTACTCAAGTTGTGATATTCTTTTAATGAAGGCAGAAGCCAGAGGTCTTAAACATTTAAAGCAAAGCAGATGTTATTTTGCTAAATCAAGATCATTGTTTACACTTTCCTCTGAAGTATTTAACATTAACTGGTATAAAAAGAAAGATACTACGATATATGGATCCTGGTTTGTTTGGGTAGAAAATTCCTTGGCTGCTAAGGAAACTGTCCTGCTGCCTTGCAGACTTAAGGATCATAGTGTTTAATGAAAGTTCACCAGTGGGACTGTGGTGACCTGAGCACACAGGATAGTTTTTAGAGCCTGCTACACCTTTCCAATACACAGTAGTGATACGCGTGGCATTTCCTGGAGCTGCTTCCTTTTTAACTTTCTGGAGACACGGGAGAGAATCTTAAGGAAGGTCACATGTAAGACAGAGGATACCCAAGGCTGGCAGCTCCTGCTATGTTAAGTCACAAGAGGCTGTGAAAAGGAGACAAAACTCACAAATTCAAAATTAATATTTAAATTAATCTCAACCTGACTCATTAAAAATGTTTACAGTCTGGTTTCCAATGACAGTGGGTTTTGGAACCACTTTGAATTTTTTTTTTTTTTTTAAGCTTAAGAAAGGTCTTACGTGTATGTAATTATTTACAATATTTTGTACATTTTTTTAAGTCTTGAAAAAGTTGCAAGCCTGCTATATAATGATTGTATTTGAGAACCTAAAGAGGATGTCCATTTTTCAAAAATCCTGAACTACAGCAAAAGGTGATGTGTATATAAATCATAAGTAGCATGGTTTTGAGCAGTGGAGTAATGTAACTGATAATGAGTCAGAATAGAGCATTCTCCCTTTTCCCTCTAACCAGGTTATTTTTACTTCTTTGGAGCATTGTGTTTATTTTTTTTTTTTCCTCAAACTCCAAAAACATTAACTGACATATAATTTGGCAATACTACGAATTTTAGCTTTGATACCCTTGCAGATCTTGGGAAAAAACAGAAATCATGTAAAATTTTGAGGGACATTTTGGTGGATACATGTATTTAAAAACACGTAAGTTTATGTTTCAGGTGGAACATTATTAAAAATCTACCCCTATGAGAGAAGTAACACTAAAAGTAAGAATATTTTGGATTCAAGGAAACTGTACTAAATTCATTGTTTGTCCACTTGGATGGATCAAAGCTGAAAGACAGCAAGATAAAGGATGCCCAGCCAGTACAGGATGCCCCAGCAATGGGGCATCAGGAGGCATTCCAGCAGCAGGCAGCTGCTGGAGTAATTGCATGAAATCCAGAGGGAGAGATGGTGGCAGACTCTGTCTTAAGTCCCAGCCCCTCTTCCCAGTGTAACACTAGGCACTAAAGGTGGTTTGTGACTACACTCCTAACACCTCACTGTTAAAGAGAAGTCTAGAAACTTCCTTGTTCACTGTTACAAGTGGCTCTTGGCAGGAACGATGTCCTAGGTTTTCAGATTTGTTTGAGTTAGGGATGATTGTGCTGATTGAAGTCCCTGAGGGGAATTTCTCCCCTGACACAAGGATGTGTTACAGAGAGGCTGCAGGACAAAATGATATAAACAAATTCCTAACATATGATTCTCCTCTCCTTTGTATGGTGGTAAATCAGGAGATCTAGTGATGTCTTTTCATTCCTTGAACAGGAGTTGGGGTTCTCTCCTCACATGTAGTTGAACAGCATTACTGGGTAAACTACATGAGAATAAGATCTCTATGAGCATGTCATAGGTCATAGGATGCTTGGGGTGGGAGGGACCTTAAGGACCATCTAGTTACAGCACCCCTGCCATGGGCAGGGATGCCACCCACTACACCAGGCTGCTCAGAGCCTCCTCCAGGGGGGCTTCCCCTTGAACACTTCCAGGAGTGGGGCATTCACAGGTTTTCTGGGCAATCTGTGCCAGCCCCTCACCCTGCATATTGTCATATTTAGGGCATGTGAACAATGTGTTGCCATGTAAAATCAGCCAAACATCTCCTCAATGCCATCACATCCTTGAGAAGGTGGGGGAAGGCCTCCTTTCCATCCAAAACATACATGTGGTGAGGCATTACCTTCTACCTTATGTTTCCCATGTGAGGGCTTTTTGTTCCCAGTTCTGATCACTGTCAGGGCTCTGCTTCTCCCCTCTGGGCTGGTGTGGGGTCGGCAAGGTGCCTTTGCAGCGGGTGGTGGCTGCAGCCCTGGGGCAGGGCTGCTCTGGGCCCCCCAGTGCCCGGTGACACCGTGCTGGGGCTGGGTGCCACGGCTGCTGCCACGCTGGGCCAGCCAAACACAGAAACCACACTGCAGGTTTGAATTGCACTTCTGAAATGCCTGTGCAAGAATGGGCATGGAAACACCCAAGCCAGTAAGCTCACAATGAAGCCAGGTAGGAGGATTCCTCTGCCAATTTTTTACAGTATTCTGGGGGAAAATGGTGTTTAGAGGCTTCTGGGGCATTCGCTGTGTCCTGACATTTTCTGTACTCCATGCATTTATATCATTCTGTAAAAATGAATAATTTAGATCAATCTTCCCAAAAGTTACTTGATGAATTTCTCTCTTTAAATATTTGAAGAACAGTCTTGAGCCTTTATTTGGCAAACCAAATATAAATTGAGATGTTTCCCTTTCCATCAATTAAAAAAAAAAAAAAAAAGATAAATAAAGGATTCTGTGGAATCCAAATCACAATTTTACAAGTGCTGGTAGGACAGCAACCTTGAAACCAAAAAGCAAAATAACATCTGGTTTTCATGAATCCCTCTGTAAAATGGGGGGAAAGAAGAGAATGGGGAAAATCTGAGTGCTGGAGTGACTCTGCCTGTGTGCAGCTGAGGGTTGTAAAAATTTGTCAGGTGCCTCTGACAGGCAAACATTTACAGTTTTATAACCTCAATATTTGCAACATTTAAGGCATTTCCTGTCTTAAGATTGGGAAGTACAAGTAAATATTGCCTGTTCTGAGGTTAACTGCTCTGCTTAGTAGGCTTTTCATGGTCAGAACCAAAGAGCAGGAAAACCACAAAAATCCCAAAGCTGCTGTCACATTTTTAATTCATTAGTAACAACTCATACCTATTCCCAGAGCTACCTTTAATAGTGGGGCTTTTCTGAACCACAGGGAGTTTTGCTCATATGTAGAAAATCTGAGCCCAGTAAGACAGTCCTGGCTTGATGCTGAAATGCTCAGAACAAAATTTCTCCAACTAAGTCTTCCCTTTATAAGGAAAAGGGGAAGCTCATTTGTTTTGTTCCCTTTTATTCTCTTTTGTTTCAAAAGCTATGCTGAATTTCCCCACGCTACTTCATTTGCAAATGTTGTAGATATCTCTGAAACTTTGCATTTCCTATCTCGGCAGCCTAGACAGCCTGCTGGAAAGCAGGGAGGGTGTGAAAATGGATGGGCTCAGAGCAGCGGCTGGAGTATGTCTGCAATTGCTCCATTGAAGCCAGCAGAGCTTGATCGATTTAAGGCCAGATTTGGCTCATGATTGAATTTTTTATGTCTTCAGAGCCAACACTGTGCATAGCACATGAAGCAAAACAGAGCACAGTTACTGCTTTTCATCTCAATCTATTTCTTGCTCTTCCAGAATTAAGAGATAATGAAAAGCATGTACATATGTGCCTGCACACACATACACACTCAAATCCTTTTCTTATAAAATTATCAATGCTTTTTTTGCACACTCAGGAGTTCTAGATAGTTCAGATAGAGCTTCAGAGAGGTGTATAGAGATATAGATGCTTATTTTAGCCAGCCTGAACTTGGATTTTTCCCATGGCTCAGGGAAAGCTTCCCTAGAGAAGCCTGCTTAGGGGGCAGCATCCATGCAGGGAACTAACTGGGTTCAGAGCTGTGGCCATGAAGCATCCATTACTTTGGGGAAGAAAGCTCACCATATGGCTGTTTTGTTTCCAGTAGCTATAATGTAATTGAATCAATTGCCCTCACATGATATGGGTGTACTAACTGCACATACATCATTTCTTTCTGGGTTTTGAGGCTTGTAAAGAGTGGAGGGTAAGGCCCATGAGGATAAATCAGTCTAGTTTGTCTTCAAGAAAAATGGGTTTAAATCTGACCTGTGGTACAGGCACAAATCAATTCAGTGCTTCTGACAGTCCCACGTGGATATTTTCCTCATTTGGAAATTATCCTCTGATGAAGGTTGCTGTCAGTCTTTACACAGCAAGGCTACAAAAAGCAGATCTCTTCTGCAGTGAAGGTCAACAGTAAATAACATGCAAAATTCAAATACAGCTAACCTAATCTAGGTAAAGGGATAGCAGCAATTGTCATGATACTGTCAGAAAGTAAATCATGAGGTGAAAGGAGGGGAAAGAGAAGAGGAGGCTGCCAAAGGCTGACTTCTCATGATGCCGAGATGTCCAGCAACTAAGGCAGTGAGCTGTGCCTGTCTCCCATACACTGCAGCATGACCCAGGTAAGGTCAGTGTCTAAACTTATGTGCCCTAGTTTTCCCAGCCCTCCACTGATTCTTCTCAGCTCCTCTCAGTAAGATAACTGGGGTTTGTGGTTTTTTGCTTTTTCTCTTCCCTCCTCCAGCTCTGTACCAAGAGCTGGGGTAAAAGCATTGCTCTGATCTCTCTGGCCAGGCATCGATGCTGCTGCCTGCTTTGTGTCTGCTTCAAGCTCTGTGAATCTTTCCAAGCACAACCAAAGTGAACTTCACTGCTTTTTTCATTCATTGAAAAGACAAAATTTACACCTGCAGAGAAACAAGGCCAAACCCCAAGAAAAGATGGGACAGCTTTTGGAGGGTGAAGAAATGAAATGTCTAAACATGTCTTATCTAAGCTAACCACCTGGGCCTTGGGCATTAGGCAGCATGGGATGAGTTTCTTCCTGCAGGTGCATTTTTACTGAGGTGGGACAATGTGTCTTCTGGCAGTGCCCATTTCTTTCTATTTACAATTAATCCTGGATGGCTGGCTTCACAAACTGCCAGCTAAACAATTGGGCTAGTTGCATATATCTTGTGGTTGCTTATAAAGGGGTTATTCTTTGAAGTCAAATCATGATTTCACGGGATTTTTGTTGTAAATGTGAAGAAAGAAATCTGGGCTTAAATTTTCATATCCCCTTCTTTAGCATTTAAGGGACTCCAAATTTGGAGCAGACCATTTGAGAGCTGGAGACCATTTATCAGCAATTCATCACATTGTCAGAGTTTGAAAAGTGTTTTTCAGATCTTTCAGTTATTTTTGTGACCAAAGGATTGTTTTCTGCAGAATGTGTCCTGAAGCAGAATTTGAAAATCTGTCCTTTCAGTGCTATTATTGGTTCTGTCCTGCCTTTTAATTCATTGACATTCTTGCTTTCCTATATGATATCCGGTAAAAACCCATCTTATTTTTCTCAACTCTTCTATGCACGTTGCTGTTTAAATACACTTCTTCCATTTCTTGCTTCATTCCTGCCCTGGTTAATTCCTTTCAGACCTTTGAGTTTTGTAGCCCAACAGCAGCAATTTGCTAACAGGCAAATATCTGTACAGCACAGAAGTCCTTACAGGAAAAAAATTGAAGGTCATTGTGGAGAAGAGACAGCATTTCTGGAGAGATGGTATTGAAATATGAAATACCAGCATATGGACAACCTCTGGCTTGGAACACAGCTGATGCTGCAAAGCTGCAGAGTAGGAGTAGACAAAAGCAGGGGAAGACAGATCCAGACCCTCTGCAAACTTGTGGGAGGCTAAATTCCAAGGTCATACACTACTTCAGGTCAAGCTAATGTAGGTTGTGCCTTCTTGGTAAATTTATGCCTTCACACCATTTCTTACATTTATTTCTCTATTTCACTTTCCACCAAATTGAATCTTTTTTCTATTTCTGCTTCTTGGAAACTTAATTTTCTGCCATCTAATACCATTTTAGTGCAATCCCTGTACATACACATTAGGTCAGAGCAGAATTACACAGATGCCAGACGTAAAACCTGTATCAAAAAATTCCATTCTAGCTGGTTATGGACAAAATATGTTGATTTAAGGAAACAGAAAAGAAGTCTAGTACCAACTCATGGCAGTAAATGGTGTGTTATTACTAAAAATTGCACACTACAAATTTTTCTGATTTTGTGCAATGTGTTGGTTGCTTTTTTTTTTTCTTTAACAAAAGGCAGTGTTTTCTTTTGAAACACCTTCCCTTTTCTTCATCTCTTCTCTCCTGTTTTTTGTCCAGAGTAGCTCAGACTGTATCTCCCCTAATAGGCCTCAAACCCATCCCCAGTCTCACTCCAAGACACTCACCTGAAGTGTCATTGTTCACAGTCACTTATTTGAAGCTGCACTCTAATTCATCTTTCTTGTTTGTTCCCTACCTATTGATAAGGAGTAGAACAAGGGATGGCTTCTTTCCCAAGAACAGGCAAATAATACTTCTTCAAAATCAGGCCTGCATGTCTTCAAAAGTCTTTTCTGGCCACGGATCCTTGATGTGCACCAGGGTATTGACTGCAGACTTGCAGTGTAGAGTTTTCTCAGAGGGGTGAAATAGAAAGATGGATTAGTTGTTTTTGGGGGGATCTGAGTGTTAATTGGCTCCCTTAAAACATCATCCAGTCAAACTTTGCTCAGTAGTATAGCACTGAAGTGTAGGAATTTTTGAAGGCACTCTGCTAAGTTGACTGTGCTTCTAGATAATTAATTGAAATTAGGAAAATAACACATACCAAAAAAATTTTAAAAATCACAAATTTTCAGCTGTTCTTTATAGACAAAGTTACAAAGATTAACTCACCTGATAGGAAAGGAAGTATCCCACTGAACAATGGGTTTCTTTGTCTCAAGCATCAGGTTTGGCAACCACTTCCTTTGGAAAGCCTCACACTTCTAAAGATGCAAGGAAGATTTTAAAACTATTGAAATATATTGAGCAAATATGTAGTGGTTTTATGTACATTTCAGTGGGTTTATAGACATTCTAGATGGTTTTATAGTTGTTATAAACTTTTGGAAACATAGTTTTAAAGCAAAACACAAACATTCCCATTCTCTGCTTTTTATTTCTTGTGGCTCATGTTTGGCTTTTGTCTTCATGTACAGCAGTTCTTTTGACATTGATCATCCCAGTATCATTTAACATTCTGTGTAATTGTTTTCTAAATGTTTGTATTTATCCCATTTGTAATCCTGTGCTAGAAAACCTTGTCCATGCTAGGTTATATTCTAATATTGATTTTGTTTCTCTTTCTTCTGGTCTTAGTTACAAATTACACCATCCTTTTTGCTTGGCATGTTTTAGGGTGATTGATTACTGAATGAATCAAGTGCACCCACAAGCTGAAGCTTGATTTAATCCCCTTAGTGCCAGGGATTTCAGAGCACACAAACTGAAATTATAGCACCCCCTGGAAATAAAGGGCAGTGGATGCTTTCCTGGATGTTGGAGAGCTGCACCTCTGAGTTCTCCACTTGGGCTCAAGTACTCTTTGAGGGTACAGAGCTAAACCACAATTTCTGTCATGTCAGTGGATTTCTGTGGCTGTCAGAAGAAAATGAGGTGCTTGTTTGCAACTCTGTGGGAAGGGAAGGGAAGGGAAGGGAAGGGAAGGGAANNACCTTCGTTGTGAGGTGGAGGACAAAAATACTGAGTGTGTGCTGCAGAGGACTAGATCAGGCACACCAGGATATGCAGCTGAACCTGAACCTGAGCTCACAGAGGCTCAGATGCAGAGGCAGGAATTACCTGGGGAATCCACTGCTGTGGTTTCTGTGCTGCAGCGTGTGAAAGTAGAAGACCGCAAACAGCACTGCTTGTGGGGACTTGTTGCTGATACCCCTTTCATTCCTGTGGCTTGGCAAACTCTTAAAATGTCATGTACTGTGCATGCCTTTTCCTAGCCTTTGGCTTGTTGTAACCACACTGTACTGAATCTTCAGTTACAAGTGTCATAATTACCTCCATCTCCTCCTGCTGCTGCAAATGAGCAGAGAGGAAAAGTTCATTAATCAATTATCTGAATTTTGGAGAAAACCAGAGCTGTGACAGCCTCCTGTTTCCTGGAGATTTGAAATATGCCTCCTTCCTTCGGAAGCAGATGCAGCCCCAGCTTAAACAGGAGTGGGGAGAAAAAGCAGAGGGAGAGCAAAGGGTGCACACACTTGACCCAGAATCTTGCAAAATGCTAGGACAGAGGAAGGCCTGAAACTACCCTATTGTGCAAATGTATTTCTCACAAAAAAAAATCTGATGTATGGATATATGGATGAAAGATCTTAGGAAATAAAACATCTCTGATGAGCTTTCATCTTGTTACACCTGCCTTTGGGACTGGTTTTACGCATTTTACTTGCCAAAGCCTCTTGAACTTGGTGGCTTGGGTAGATCAGCTTATTTTACTGTTTCTGTGAATACTTTATACAACCATTCCAAGACCATTTCTCTCCTCTCAGCTGCTTTCTCTACCATTTGGCTTTGATGTTGTGTTCCCATCTTTCCTTTGGTGGCCATTGTTGTGCTCCAGCCTTGTTGTAATGTCCTAGCCCTGCTTTGGTGCCTCCACAGCATCCCAAGGATGCATTTACTGTGAAGGGTTTTTAGAAGAAGTTGAAGAACTGCAGCTAAAAATTCAAATGGGCAATCTCAATGAAGAATTTAGGAAGAATTAGGATATTTATGTATCTCCATTTAAGAAGAATGTACTAAAGCACTTCAGTGGGATTTCTGGTATTAGAGCAATATTTAAGGTCACAGTCCGCCACACTTTGACTGGAGGCAATGACAAGTACATTTATCATTATTAACAGCAACAAACCAAAGTAAAATACAGTGATTACTACTTAGTCCAAGTTTTAATGCAGCAAAATGCATAAGTTAAGCATGTGGTTAAGCCCTGTAGAGCTTCAGCCAGTGCTAAAATAGGCACGTTTTAGTGATAGGTTGAATAGATGGCTATAATAGGTACCTGCAGATACCAAATTCTGCTTTTTTGTCTCTCACCATGTTTCTGTAGAGTCTAAATCCCCTTTTTATTACATACCAAAAAAATGTGATTAGGCTGCACTGTTAGTTATAGAGAAGTTGTACAGAAAATTCTCTTTTTTCATCCAATAATTTTATTGTTACTGAAATAGGAAGAAATACAGTGCACTATAATCTGACAAAACATTATGTGCCTTAGTACTTTACATGGACTAGGGAGCAAACTTCAAGTCTAAATACAAGAAAGACAAGGAGCTACTAGAGAGGCTGCAGTGGAAGCTACAAAGATGATTTGGGGTCTGGAGCGCCTCTCTTATGAGGAGAAACTGTGAGAGCTGGGCCTGTTTAGTCCAGGGAAGGGAAGGCTGAGAGGGGATGTCATCAGTGCATATAAACATCCCAAAGAAGGTGGTGCCAGACTAATATCAGTGGTACCAAGTGACAGGACAAGGAGCATTGATCATAAACTAAAACACGAAGTTTCAACTCAGCATGAGGAAGAACTTTATGCTGAGACTGGCTGAACACTGGAACAGGCTGCTCAGGCAGGTTGTGGAGTCTTCCTCGCTGGAGACATTCCAAACTCGTTTGGACAGCTTCCTGTGTCACCTGTTCTAGGTGACCCTGCCTTGGCAGGAATGATAGCCAGATCCAACCTTAACAATTCTGTGTTTCTGAATCTTATTTTCTTAATTTTTAATCTCTCTAGTTCCTAAGTTTATCTTCTATTAATAGAACAATATGAGAGAACAAAAGTAACTAATTTAAATAACATATCTTAAATTTCAAACATTTCATAAGTGTAGTGAGTTCATATAGGATTTATTTTTCGTATTTAAAATTCTTCAAGTCTTTTATTCTCTCTGTATCAAATAGATCACTACATTTTCAATACTTAATTATTTGCACTAAAGAAAGAATTCCTGCTTAACAGTTGAGAAAATATTTAAA
>VYZP01060003.1:0-52201 GCA_013400635.1 Hypocryptadius cinnamomeus
TCATGGCCAGGTAGCGAGCAAAGGGCACCTGAGACAGAGTTAAGGATGGCAACGAGAAGGGATCATCCCCCCAGTTATCAGTCACAGGCAGTGCTGGGTTCTCACTGTCCCCCACCCAGCATCCCAGGGGCGAAGGACTGCTAAGAGACAGATGGACTTATCCCAGCTCCCCAAGGTCTCCACACATGCTGCCTCCAAGTGTCCCTTCTGGCTTCTTCCAGCAGCACCTTAGGCTAGATCTCAGTGTCATGTGGGCTGTGTACTGCAGCAGCCTGCTCTGGGAACCCTGCCTGGGAGAAACCACACTCAGTACAGATCTTCTGTACTTCCACAGACACAGGGCATGAAGCTGTGTCAGCTGGATGTCAGGAAAAGGTTCTTCCCCCAGAGGGTTGCTGGGCACACGCTCCCCAAGGAAGTGGTTGTGGCACCAGACCTGAGAGAGCTCAAGGAGCATTTGGAAAATGCTCTCAGGCACTTGGCTGGAGTGTCCTGTGCAGGGTCAGGAGCTGGACTTAATGATCCTTGGGGTCACTTCCAACTCAGGATATTCCACGACTCTAAGCATTCCTTCACCAAACAAAAGAAATGCACAGTAAATAACCAAGCAAGGGTTCTGCACCACTGAACCGCACTGCCTGCTCATGCTCTCCCTGTCAGTTTGGGGTTCCTCCTTCCCCTCAGGACAGTGCTGCCCCAAAAGGAGGGCTGCCAAGGCCCCTCAGCACCAGCTGTGGCAGGATACTGTCAGGTCATAGCGTAGGGACAGCAGCTCTCCTCCCTGATCCTTTAGATCATAGATGAGCTTCGAGTCTTCACCGTATTTCCCTGTCAGCGTCTCCTACAACAAAACAACACACAAACACACAGCATCTTCAGTGACAGGGATCAGCCCTAGAGCACACAGAAAACAAGGAGAGAAAGGGAGAATGCCTAGGAACAGAAGGAAACTCAGCCCTCAGCACTGAGCTGCAGGATCCTCAGCAGCTCAGCCAACCTGCTGTGCCCTCACCCACCTTCAGCTCGAACACCGGCGTGTCGATGACTTCGGCCCCGTGGCGCTTGAAGCAGGAGATGATGGCTTTGAAGGCCCTCTCACGGATGGCCATCTCCTTGGGGCCGAAATCCCGCGTGCCCTGGGATGAGGGAACAAAAGGAGCAAGGCACACTCTGGGTGTGAGGCATGACATCAGAAAGATGCTGCCATACTGCTAAGAAAGCCAGAGAGATCAGGTCCAGACAGCAGATACTGGTAAACAGCACTAAAAACGTTGAAAAACATCAGGACACAGCTCAGACAGAGTCTGCCATGGTCTGCAGAGTGAAACCTAAGTCAGGAGTTTCACAGTAGAGGAAACAAAGGAGATAAAACAGACCCAGCAGTCAGAGTTCAGTGCTTTCAAGCCTGACAGTACAACCAGGACCTGTCCTCAGCTCTGATGCAGACCTATCAGCCAGACCCCTGCCCAGTGAGCCACCCCAAAGGTGGAAACAGAGGACAGACATGCTCTGAAATTGTGCAACAACCATCAGCTCTGCAATTTCCAAACAGAGAGAAAAATCATCTTTCAAAATGCAACACCTGTGAAATGTCTGACTACAGTTCACAGGGCCATGCACTCTTTCCATTTCTTTGGTGTCAAGGATCACTGAATTACTTCAGTGACCACCTTTATGCTCTCAGTAGCATAAAAATCATTGTTATTAGCTAGACCTCCAACTTCCACTTTATAAAACCAGTTAGGCAGGAGGAAGCACCCCCACCCACAGATCACTCAGTCTTCAGCTACCATTGACAAGCCTGAGATGGGCTGGAAACTCAACTGAGTTTCCCTGCCACTCAACAGGGCTACAAAATCCCCTTCTCCACACTTTTAAACAGTGAAATACCCTTTCACTTTCCAGGCATCACACCACAATTACATTCAACAAAACATATCATAAAGGAAGTGGACAAATGGACAGTCTTGAGACTTTTAAATATTGGGAATAAATTCTTCCCTGTGAGGTTGCCCAGAGAAGCTGGGGCTGCCCCATCGCCAGAAGTGTCCCAGGCCAGGCTGGATGGGGCTTGGAGCACCCTGGGACAGTGGAAGGCGTCCCTGCCCATGACAGGGGGTGGAACAAGATGAGCTTTAAGGTCCTTCCAACCCAAACCACTCCATGTGTCTATAATTTCCTATGTCAGTGGCATCACCATAGCCTGGTTTGCTTGTGACCAGATTCATAACTGTCTCCACACCACAGCATGGAAGCAGGTGGTCTCTGATCAGCTGCCAGTGATGAAACATTTAGGTTACAAAGTATTTCAGCAGAAATTGCATTGTGGACACTATTCTTACGGGTCTGGAGGCTGAAAAACTACTTGTAAAGGAAGGGTCCTTCCACAAGAGGACACAGAAATTCCAGCAGTTGGCCAGACTTGTTCAGTAAATGAGTCCCTCAGACCAGGGACAGAGAGGAGCCCTCTCACACTGGGCAGCTACAATAAAGCTTGATTAGAAGGGAATTTCCTGACCACACCAGCAGTGGTTGGAATGTCACAGAAGCATGCAGAAGTCTCTAAGGTGGTGAGTATCTGGGCTGAATGCTGTCAGGGAATGTCTTTATCCCTCTCCCCCTTGCTGCTAAAAGTGAAAGTGGAAACAGAAATTTAAACAAAGACAAGTGTGGCCATGCTGGACTTTGGCTCACAGAAGTGTGGAGGGTGCTGGCTGTGTGTGTGGGGCAGGACATGCACACAGAGGGGCACAGGAGAGGGGAGTTACCTTTGGGGTCTTCAGCACAAACTTGTGTTTCCCCTCATCTGTCCCCAGCTGCGCCTTCATCTCCAGCAGCTTTGCCACCTCCTTTGCAATCTGGGGATGGAGCAAAGAGGGAGCTGGGGATAAGATCACCCACCAGGCCCAGCCCACTGCCTTCCCCAGTACCTTCAACCTCAGCATTCCCAGCACACCTGGACTCCACAGCCTCAATACACCCACTATTCCCGGTTTCTCAGCAACCAGAGGGACATTCCCTGCTCCTCTCCAGTACTTCCCACTTTTCATACGAGCACCCCTATCCCAGCAACGCAAACACCCCCACCGTTCCCTGACTCCCACGACCTCCATTACCATCCACAGCTATCTCCCCATTCCTATCCCCACCACCACCAGCATCAGCTGTTTCCAGCATCCTGCTCCCAGTCCTAACTCTCCCAAGCATCCTTCCCTTCCATCTAACACCGCTATCACCAGCTCCCACCAGGAGTCTCCTCTGCACCCTCAGCCCTTCCACTTCCCAGCCCTGCACTGCCACCCGTCTCGACACCTCTCTTCCCAAAGCCGCCAGTCCTGGCCTAGCAACCCTTCCACCAGTAGCCCCATTACCAGTAGCCCCCTACACCAGTACTCCCAGTTCTCCACCCACCGCCCCGCAGCCTCTCCCAGCCCAGCACCGGATCCCTCAGCTCCCCCAAGCCCCTCTTGCCCATCCCAACACCGCTGGCGCCCCCGTTCTCATTCCCCGCCGCTCCCAGCCATACTGCTGCTCCCCCGGTACCCCATTCCCAGGAACACCGGAGCCCCCGCACCTCGTCAGCATCGGCCTTGTCCTGTTTGAGCCTCCGCACGGTCTCCGCCTGGGCCCGCACCGCCGCCTCCTCCGCCATGCCGAGGCCGCGCCCGCGCCGCGCATGCGCAACTCCCGCGCCGCCGCCGCGCACGCGCAGCGCCGCCGCCGCGGCGGGGAAGTAAAAGGCTGAGGGCGCGGTTTGGGTTTATTATCGGGGATTTTGTTTAATATATAAAAATACAGTGTTCCCACGCGCGCCCCCCTGCGCAGCTGCTCCAGCCGCTCGTTGTGTCCCTCGGTGATGGGACACAACTTCCTTCAGGGCGCTCCCGCAGCTCCGCGCCCGCCGGCAGCGCCCGGCTGCGGGCTGAGACCGGCCCCGCTGCCCCAACAGGGGCGGGGGTGCCCTTCCAGTGCCCCCCAGCCTGAGCTGGCAGGTGCCCAACACACCACGGATTCCCCCTCCCAAACCTGGATTCCACCTGATCCTGCCTGAGCTTCACCACATCCATCTGTGCCACCACCACCTACAGTGACAGAAATGGCTGTACAGGTACAGGGACTGCAGGATTAGGAACCCACAAACTTGGCCTTCAGAGAAGCTAACCAGAAGGCTAACCTGGTGACTGCACCGTCCAGAGCTTTTAAAACTGCCTCACTCCTCTGTTCTCACTGCCTGAGCCGAGGCAATGAGCCTTAGGCCAGTGGATGTCACCAGAGGCAGATGCAGGGAGGGGCTGAGGGCACTGCAGGGCTCCAGTTGTGCAGCAGTTCTGCCAAGCAGCTCCAGCCAGGGAGGTCCTCAGGGCTCCAGCCTTCTCCTGATCTCATCAATAAGCTTTTCTCTGGGGATATCAACCTACAAAGCAAACAGAGCAGCAGTAGAGAAGAGCACTTCTAAGGACTTAGTGAGGATACCAATGCAGTTTGTGACTGGCTTTCTGGAGTCACCCAATAGATCTGTGCTATGGCCTCCCAAAGGAACACTGAGGGAAAACCCAGAGCTCTTCAGTGACCTCGAGTCTGGAAGTACTTTAAAACCTGGCGTAAAAGGGCATTCTCACCTCCTTTCTTGTTGCAATATCTCGCAGCTTGACAACTCCATCTGCCAGCTCCTGCTCTCCCACAATGGCAGCAAGGGGGATCCCTGTGTCCTCACAATACTGCAGCTGCTTCAGCAGTTTAGGATCCTTCTTGTACAGCATCTCTGCCTAGGAGGGAATGGGAAGGGTGAACCACTAACCCAGCTTTGCTCTGATGGATACTGCAGTAAAGCACCAAAACCAAACCCTGCAGCAACCACTTTACTGCTCTGGGCTGTTCTCTGCCTGCCTAGATTTAAAGGTTGGACTTGATGATCTTAGAGGTCTTTTTCAACCTGAATGACTCCGTGATCTCAGGCCCAAATCTTGGAGAGACACACAACTAATGGAGTTGGTCTCGTTGTGCTACAGCTCCCTTCAAGCTCTCCCTCCCTCACCTGTGACACTGCCAAGCCCAAGTCATTCCTTTACCTTGATCCCTGCATCCCACAGCTCGGAGATGAGCTTCATTCTGGCAGCAAGAAGGTGTTTCTGAGGTGTAGCCACCAGCACTTGGGTCTCAGTTGTTCGAAGTTTCTCCCCAGAAGCCTGAAGGGACAGACATGGGACATTAATGGGAGTGACTCCGTGGGAATCTGCAGGTCACAACACCTCACCTCATCTATCTCCAGACCTTAACTCAGTCAGTGACAACCTGGGCACCTTTTATGAGCCCCCCAGATATTCTGCACTGTGTCACACTACTTAATTGTGTGCTGCTGTTCCTCAGGGACCCTGGCCAACCTCCTGGACAGCTTCCCAATGTCTCCTTTGATTCTTCAGGTACAAACACATTGCCTAAGCTTCACTTGCAAGGAATCACAGCCTTGGAACCAAACACACAATGATGAATCTCCAAAGATGCTTTCCTGGGGTTTATTAGAGTGAGTTCAGAGCTGTTACCAAATTCATTGCTTCAGAATTCCCAGGACAGAAAACTTCAGAGGCAAGACACTATGAATAAAGTGACTGGGGCACAAAGCTCAGGGCTGTGTCTAACATTTCCTTGACATCTCCTAAGGAATGCTGCCCTCAGCTGCCCACACCTGCATCCTGATGGGCTGCATCAAAGGACTCTGTTTTCTGTATGTCAATATTTAGCCATGGGAAGCGCCACCCCAAAATTATTTTCCCTTAAGCACTGTGGAGCTGGAGAATAATAAACAGTATTTTGCTTCCAAGAGCCTTCCCCAGTGCACTGCCTGCATCACCTACCTCCAGTCTCTGTTCCAGGATGGAGAAGATGCGCTCGATGCCAATGCTGACCCCCACACAGGGCACCTTGCGGCCCTTGGCATCAAACATGCCCACCAGCTCGTCATAGCGGCCGCCTCCAGCCACGCTCCCAACGCTGACCGGCTCCTCCACGTGCTCGTTCTCCTGCTGCAGCAGCACAGCCTCAAAGATCACCCCCGTGTAATAGTCCAGGCCTCGCGCCAGGCTCAGGTCGAAGGAGATCTGCAGGGCACAAGGGCGGCTCCGTCACCGCCTGCTCGCCCACCAGGGGCCCACCAGGGCAGCACCCCCTCCTGCCCCCACAGCTCCTCACCTTCCCTGTGATGCCAAACAGGGTCAGGTACTCAAACAGCAGCTTCATGTCCCCCAGCCCTTCTTTGGCCTCCTTGTTCTGGGATAGCTTTGGGTCCTGGAGAAGCTGCTCGATCAGGTCCAGCCCACCTGTGGGGACCAGCCATGCCTCAGGTGTGCCAGGGCAGCAGCACCCGGCACGGTGGCCCCGGCCAGCCGGGGGTGTGCCCTGCACCTTCCATCCCCAGCCCAGAACAAGGCCAAGGGCACCACCCCGTGGTGCTCACCGTGCAGCTGGACATACTCCCCGATGCGATCCGCAGCCTCGGGAGAGAGCCCCTTCTCTCCCACCATCTCACTCCTCACTTCTTCCCACGGCACCTGGGAGGGGAGAGAAGGGTATCAATTGCTGCAGGATGTTCTCCTCACCCACTGCCTCCATCAATCACATGTGCACAACTTGTGTGGAACAACAGTCAGCAATCTCACTAACCATGCCCCTCTCTCTCACAGGAATTTTTAACAAATCACCAGGCTTTATTCCCAACCAGGCCCAAGAACTCCTCAAATCCTATACAGACCCCACCTCAGCTGCTGTGAAACTCTTTTCAACAAGAACAGCCACAACACTGCCCAGCCTAAGACATCCATCCCAAGACCAGAAGTGTCTCCCCACGAGCCCACTGCTGACCTTGTCCAGCTTGTCCATGGTGCAGCAGGCAGGTATGAACTTGCTCTCTGGAACACCACAGACAGCAAACACACCATTCAAAATCCGACGGTCGTTGACCTGGGGGAGAGAGAGGCACACTTACCTTGGGAGCACCCTCTGATGTCACTTGTGTTTTTCCTACTGTTTGGGAAGCTGCAGCTATTGGCATTTCCTCATGCCTTTCCCCAGCACCCAAATTCCATGGGAAGAGAAGGTGTAGAGGTATGAAAACCACCCTGTGACTATATGGATCTAGTCAGCTACTGGAATTCTGCAGACTGTGGTTAGTCCTGGAGAGAACTCTGCTGACTGCAGCCTCAAGAGAACTCCTGGTATTCCAGGCTTAAGGTATGTCCAAGCTGAGGTCCAGCCTTTGCATATACACCATGAGGAGGCAGAGACGTGGGATGAACTTCTAGGTCAAGCCTTAGAGTGAGAACAGGTGCTACTGTGTAAAACCACAGAGCAATGACCACTGCTTCTCACCGTGGCACAGAGAACCTGCCCAGTCTCACCTTGATGACAAAGTCCCCGAGCTGCAGGTCACTCAGGATCTCGTGCACGATCTTCAGGCACTCGGCATCGGGAATCATCGGGTCAAACTGCCCGGCGATGTCAAAGTCCTGGGGGCAGAAGAAGTGATGGGAGCTCCTGGCAGAGCCAAGGGACCTTAGCCAGGCACACCCTGCTCTGCAGCAGCTGGAGCGGGAAAACCCTGCTGGCCTCGTGGCCTTGGTGGCAGCACCGGCCACCACAATACTCACGCACTGGTAGAACTCGCGGTAGCGGCCGCGGGTGGTGGCCGGGTTGTCCCTCCTGTACACCTTGGCGACGTGGTAGCGCTTCATCTTGGTGATCTTGTTCATGGCCAGGTAGCGAGCAAAGGGCACCTGGGCCCGAGGAGTTAAGGATGGCAACATGAAGATCCCCAGAGCTGTAGAAGCTGAACCCCAAAGCCTCCCATTGCCCCTTCCCTTTGCCAGCCACTTCCCAACTTTTTTCACAATTATGGTGAGATTCTTGGGGTGTCTTGTGCAGGGTCATGAGCTGGACTTGGACGATTCTTGCAGATCCCTTCCAACTTGTGATATTTTATAACTTTTTGACCTTGGGGGAGATCATCCCCCAGGCTGAGGATGCGTACAATGAACCACCAGAGCTCCTTCAACAGCGGGACAGCTCCATTTCCTCCTCCAGACCCACTGTGTGACAACGTCACATACACAAGGACATCCTCTCATCATTCCACCCTCTCACAGTGGGACCAGTGGGAATTCAGTGCATGGCACAGCTATATGGACATTGAAGGAAAGATATTTTGTTGAGAAGGCCTGGGATGGACACCTGCAGCAAACACCTTTCCAGGTGTCCAGATGGACACCTCCAGCAAACACCTAGCAAGGTGGGATGGGCACAGCAGAGGTGGGGACTCTAAGTGTGAGGAGATAAAACCAGTACAGTGGAGCATACTGATGCATGTCCTCAGCAGAAAGGGACTTTGCTGTGGGCCTGGCTGGGAGATGGTGTGGAGTCATGACAATGACAGCCAGACCAGCTGGGATGGCCAAGGGGGCTGCCACCACCCCAATGGGACCTGCAGGCAGGCCAGGGTAAGAACAATCCCTCAAGGCAGAGGTGACCACTACCTTACACCCCCTCAGGGTGCCACCATCCCCTTGGGAGCTCAGGATACGGTGAGGTCGTAGCGCAGGGCCAGCAGCTCCCCTCCCTGGTCCTGCAGCTCGTAGATGAGCTTCGCTCCCTCCCCATACTTCCCCACCAGCGTCTCCTGGGGAGGGACAAAGGGGCTGGTGACCGGGTGGCTCTGGGCTGAAGGGTCCCCCGAGACGGGTCACAGAGCAGGGTCCCCACGAACCGAGCATTACACACATCCCCCCTCCAGCCCCCTCGGACCTGAGTCCACCTCCCCGTCCCCCCCAAAAAGAACCAAGAGTGAATGTCCAGCTGCCCTCCCCAGCTGGCCATGCCCCGCACGGAGGGAGCTCCCAAAGCCGTCCCGAAGCCCCGGGGGCGGGGGGCGCTCCCCGGTCCTACAGGAGGGACAGAGGGGACCCACAGCCCCCGGGGCGGGTCCGCTCCCCACACCAAGAGCGAAGAGAGCTCCCGCCGCGCCTCACCCGCAGCTCCAGCACGGGGGTGTCGATGGCGGCCGCCCCGTGCCGCTTGAAGCAGGACACCACGGCGCTCAGGAGCCGCTCACGGAGCGCCGCCTGCGCCGGTGGGTGGTCGCGGGTGCCCTGCCCGGGATACAGAGCGGCCGTCAGCGGCAAGGGCGTGGGGGAACAGCCGGTACCCACCGGCGCCACTCCCGCCCCGAGCCTTTACCTTGGGTGTCTTCAGCACCGGCAGCCGCTCGCCGCCCGTCGCCGCCCGCACCTGCCGGGACAGAGGTCCGCGGTCACCGGACGGCGGCCAGGACCGGGAGAAGCTGCCGCGGTTCCCAGCGAGGCACAGCGGCCCGAGGCGTGGCCCCGCCGGCAGGCATCGGGCGGCGGCGAAGGGGCCGAGGCGCAGCATGGCCGGCACCGGGACACCGGGAGCGCCCGCACGTGACCGCGGCGGGGCACGTGACTGCGCGGGCGGCCGCGCTTTACGGCGCCGCGCGACAGTTCCCGGTGCTGTGCCCTCAGCTCGCCATGGCGTCGGGCAGCGGGGTAGGTGCTGCCGCCGAGGCTGCCCTCGGAGTGCGGGCTGCCCTCCGAGTGTGGGCTGCCGGCCGCTCGGCCGCCCTCGCTGCTCCTACCGGGCTTGGCAGGGCCGGGGGCCGGGCCCTGCCGCGCTGCGCTCGGGGCCGCTGCCAGGCCGCGGGATGAGGGATGTGGCGGGGCAGGCGGTGCCGCGGTGGGCGGGTGTATGTGGGGTGGGAGGGGGCTCATCCCTGCTCTTTACAGCCCTCTGTGTGGGCGGTGGGAGGTTGGGGTTCTCCTGATATCTTCAGGGCTGGGAGGGGGGTGGCCCTAGCACGATCCCGCCCACAGCGAAGTCGTGGAGTCACCGTCCCTGGCGGTGTTTGAGACACGGCAGAACGTGGCACTCAGTGCCCCGGTCCGATTCACATGGCGGTGTTGGGTCACAGGTTGGACTGTTTGATCTCAGAGAACTTTTCCAGTCGCAATGGTTCTGTGATCCTCCCATCCTAGGGCCAGACCTCCTCCTGTGCCAGCCGGGGAGCATGAGGAGATTGAGCTGCCTCAACCTCCGGGGTGGAGGTGCCCACCCACATCCAGCCCTCTGGGAGGGACCACCACCCATCTCCAGGGGCTGGGCCATGGCTCGTGCAGGTGGCCCTTCCCTGCCCTGCCCTGCCCTGCCCTGCCCTGCCCTTCCCTGCCCTTCCCTTCCCTTCCCTTCCCTTCCTTCCCTTCCCTGGGAAAGGGTTGCCTTTTTCCTGTCCTGATGGAGAAACATCTTTGTAACTCCCTGACAGGAGAGTGCAGCCAGGTGTGGGCTGGGCTCTGCTCCCAGACAACCAGTGACAGGATGAGAGGAAACAGCCTCAAAAGTTGCAGAAGGGGAGGTTTAGCTTGGGAATTAGGAGGAGTTTTTTCCCAGAAAGGGCTGTCCAGCGTTGGAAGGGGCTGTCCAGGGAGGTGGTGGAGTCACCATCCCTGGAGGTGTTCGAGGACTGACTGGATGTGTCACTCAGTGCTCTGGACTGGGTGACAAGGTGGGGATCTATCACAGCTTGGATTTGATGATTTTGGAAGTTTTTTTCAACCTAAATGATTCTGTGAGTGTTAAAATAGGATGGTAAGGTAGATGCTGCAGGTGTAGCCTGAGTGGAGAGCCAGGCTGTTGGATCCCAAAGCTGTCAGCAGCACAGGGGCTGTGTTTCTGAGGGATTTTGGCCCATCTTTCCTTCCTTGAAGCCACTTACTGAGGCACTGGCACTGCCCAGAGAAGCTGTGGCTGCCCCATCCCTGTAAATGTTGAAGGCCAGGTTGGATGGAGCTTGGAGCAACCTGGGATAGTGGAAGGTGTCCCTACCCTTGACAGGGGGTGGGACTGGCTGGTCTTCAAGGTTCCTTCCAACCCAAACCATTCCAGGGTTGATTCCATGAAGTGGGGGAGGTCAGGAGCCGGATGTCTGCCTGTGAGGCAGGTGGGGCCTGTGGCTTATTGTCAGCTGCCAGCTGAGAATTCCTGTTGGATTGAGCCTGGCCTGAGACTGCTGTGCTGTTTTACAGGCTTTGGTGCTGATGCTGGGCACACCTTTGGTGTCCATCTCCAGAGGGACCAGGAGGCTGTGGGGCACTTCTGGTTATTAGTCATTGTTATTAATTTGGGAAGTATTCTCTGTCACCCAGAACAGCTCTGAGATAAGATTTTGGGGGCTTGCAGCCCCCTTGCCTCCACCAGAGCAATTCAGAAACATCCCTTCAAATATTGTCCAACCAAGATCTTGTCACGCCATTTAGTTTAATTCCTTTCCCCACGCCTGGATGAGGCAGATTGGTAAAAGAGCTGCAAAAGACTATTTTCCTTTTATTGCAACAGGAGAGAGAAGCAGCTAATAAACCTCCCCCTCTGCAGGCTCCCACCAGCTACGATTTGTGATAATGCCTGGCATGCAGGAGAGTCTGGAAAATACCCCCAAACGTTAATTTACACTCAGTGATATTTTCTTTTCTTTTGCTCAGGGTGGTTAATAAAACCTGTTACGACATCCTTAAAGTGCTTAAGAAGCTCTGGGAATAAATGAGAATTTTTCTACGCCTCCCCAAGGCATTTTCATCCCTATCAGTAGTTGTTCGTTCCATTTGAAGGATTGCCAGAGGAGAGAACTTTAAATGGCTGTGCTGCTGCTGTAGCTCCAAATGGGATTTGTGTCCTTTGGATTGTGATTGGATTCTTGATTTGGCTGAACGGAGAAGGCGGTGGGGTGTGGGGTGAGGGGGGTCCTTCTCCCCCGGAGGTGTTTTTAAACACATCTTGTCCTTTCTTTAATGTGAAACTGAGAGGCTCTCCCTGCCAGGCTGAGGGAAATGCAGCTCTCTCCAAAGGGAGGTTATCTGCTCAGGAAATTCAGCAAGTGGCTGAGTGAAACCGTGACTGATCCCAGGTGTAGGGCCTGAGCTGCAGATGGGGCAAATGCTGGGAAGAGCTTGAGCTGGTTTGGTCAGAGTGGATGTGAGTGGAATAGGAATTCCCCAATCACTTCTGCCCTCAGCATTGGGGACTGAGTGAAATCCAGCAAAAAAAGTAGCATTTATTTTCTTCAATGCCAGCTACACCTGAATTCAGCCTCACCTGAATTCATCTTCATACACATGCTGTGTCCAGCTCCGTTGCCCCAGCACAGCATGGACATGTTGGAGTGAGCCCAGAGGAGGCCATGGATATGCTCCAAGGGCTGCTGCCCCTCTGCTCTGGAGACAGAGAGCTGGGGGTGTTCAGCCTGGGGTAGGCTGAGCACCAATTTCTGTCCAGAGAGACCTTGGAGTGCCTTCCAGTGCCTAAAGGGGCTCCAAGAGAGCTGGAGAAGGACTTTGAACAAGGGCATGGAGTGGCAGGACAAGGGGGAATGGCTTCCCACTACCAGAGAATGGGGTTAGATTTAATACTGGGAAGAAATTCTTCCCTCTGTGGGTGATGAGGCCCTGGTACAGGGTGCCCAGAGAAGCTGTGACTGCCCCATCCCCGAAAGTGTTCAAGGCCGGGTTGGATGGGGCTTGGAGCAACTTGGGCTACTGGAAAGTGTCCCTACCTGTGGCAAGGGATGTGGAACAAGATGATCTTTAGGGTCCGTTCAACCCAAACCATTCAAGGATTCTGTTAAAGTGTCCTGTCACTGCCAGATAGTTCTGTGGAGCTCCCAAAGGGCTGGCATGCCTTGGAGGTGTTTCTGCCCTTTCCTGTGTGAAGCTGCAGGAGCAGGACAGCAAAACCTGTGGATTTTGTACAGGTGCTTCCCTGGTACCTCCAAGCCCTGCCTTGACAGACAGGGTTTCAGAGCTTGTTCTGATTTGCTTGTACATGTGCTCACTTGGAAATCCCACACTGGTGCCTGTGATTTCATGGCAAGCTCGGCACTTTGATGCCTGCAACACGTAGACGCTGCTGAGAGCAGACAGGCACAGCCTTCCCTGCTCCTGCAGGGTAATCAAACTCTCTGTAGCTCGGGCTGTGTTTTGCAGCTTCCTTGTCTGACACTGCAGCTTGAATTCTTTTGGCTTCTGGAAGAAGGAGGTGTAATCTGCTACTGTGTTTGTCAGGGGCCACTTCCCAGGTCTGAGATCCATCACTTTCAATCCCATTTGAGTCTGATTTTTCAAGGCAAAAGCCTGGATGATCATCTCAGGAGCTGTTAAGATCAACTCATTTCTTCTTTTAGTGCTCTGAAATTATTCTAGAAGTAGCTAGAGGCATGCTGAGAGTGATTATCTTAAACCACATCCATAATTCCTGGATGGAAAACAGAGGACAGGGGGATATAGTATAATTCTCTTAATTTTCTGCACTGGCCTCACAGGCCAAGTGATTCCCCCTCTTTACCCCCTCAGAGGTGATCAGACTGTGTAATAAATGTTAATGAACTCTGTTTCCCTCCCAGACCAAGAACCTGGACTTCCGCCGGAAGTGGGACAAGGATGAGTATGAGAAACTCGCAGAGAAGCGGCTCACGGAGGAGAGAGAAAAGAAAGATGGTGAGCAGTGTGCTGGCTCCAGGCAAGCTGTACTGGCTTGGCAGTGAGGCTCCCAAACCCTTGGAATTTGGGAGGGAGAAAGCAGTGAGAAGTCGAATCCCAAAGGGAAAGAGCTGGCTTACTCCTTCTCTTTCTTCTTTGTTTGCCACTGAGTATATTTTTTTGACAAAAGAGATTACTGAGAACCTTTCCAGGGGCCGACTCTTCTTTGGGGAAGGAGGGGAACAGTCAGTTGCTGGAAACAAGATCTCAGAATATGACTCAAGTCAGAGCTGGAGATACCTCAGAGATACTTGGTTCTAATAGGAGCTAGGAAACAGTGAGGAGAAAATTATATCCTTTACTGATTTCAAAATAAAGGTGCATTTTCTGCATGGATCAGGTAGTCCCAGATACCCAGCAGGTCCCTCAGCACTAAGGTGAGCATGAAATCCAGCATGTCAAGCTTGACCTTTGGTTTATGTTTTAGGCAAACCAGCTCAGCCTGTCAAAAGGGAACTTCTGCGGCACCGAGACTACAAAGTGGACCTGGAATCCAAGCTGGGGAAAACCATTGTCATCACCAAAACTACCCCTCAGTCAGAGATGGGAGGGTAGGTTGTGGTCTTACTGAGGTCTCAGAGTCATGCTGGTTAGACTGGGAAGCTGTGACACAGCAGGGACCCCTCACAGGCCACCAGGAGCTGCTGTCCTTCTGTGTTTGGAGCCTGGGATGGTGGGGCTGCATTTTTCTACGCCTAAACTGTGTCTCCTGGGGTAACATGTGGAACAGACCCAGCAGGCTGAGCCCCTTTGGACATTATTGGCATCAGTTTTGCCCACCTGGAGAACCAACAGAGGCAGATCTCTGCTGCCTGCTTGGGTCTTTAACCAGGCCTGCTTGCACTGAGACCAGGACTGCTGCTCATTTGGGTGTCTGTGCACTGGGAATGGGAGAAACATCCAGATAGCTGTTCTTAGGAATGGTGTTTGGCCACTCTTTGTGTGAATTGTGTTCCACCAAGGTCTGAAGGGGTTCTGAGCTCAGCCTAAGCCATCAAAAGCACAAAAAGAATGTGTTGAGTTTGTGTCACCTCAGGAGTGAACCTGTTGGTGTCTCCCTGGGCAGTAGTGCATGGAGATGTGCAGCTGATCCCTGACCAGCACCCAGGGATGGCAGTTCAGCCCCTGGCTGGACTTTTGCAGCAGCTCTTAAGATGGGCAGAAGGCATAGCTGTGCTCATCAGGGAGTTGCACTGTGAGGTGATAGGGATGGTAGCACTTACCTTGCAGCCAGGTGAGAGGCTGTGGAATGGAAACCTGGGCTGTGGCCAGCCCTGCCTTGGGGGAGGGCAGTCTGTGTCACAAAGTCCATCCCACCCAGCGGGGTGTGACTGGAAGGGGAAGGTGCTGTGGCTGGTGTCTTGCAGAGCAGCTCAGAATTTGGTTTCTATCAGGTCAGAGGGGTGTTGGTATCAGGGTGAGTACCTCCATGACAGCCCTGTCCATCGGGTGTGCCCTTGCCCTTGCTCTTCACTGGGGCTCTCTTGTCTTGGAGGAGTGTCCTGTGTCCCCAGTGACATGCAGATTGTCTCTTCTGTGGGTTGAGCTTTGTGTCATGCTTTGGGGTTCATTTTTTCTGTCTCTCCTGACAGGTATTACTGTAACGTATGTGACTGTGTGGTGAAGGATTCCATCAACTTCTTGGATCACATCAATGGCAAAAAACGTAAGGACCATTTCTTTGCCTCATTGGAGGGTTGGTTGAGTTGGAGGGACTGTTCCTTTTGTGTATCACCCATGTCTGAGGGCTGGATCCATGGATCAGGGAGCTTAGCAGATCAGGATGTAGAAGCTCATCATGAGAGCTGTGGAGGTGCTGCCCTTACCTCCTGACACCTTCCAGAGTGCTGGACCATTTTAAGGGAATAAGCCCAGCAGAAGCAGTGATTGGTGTACTCTGGTTTGTGGATATATTTTCCTTGTCCATCATGTCAATGCTGTGAGAAACCCAGGGTCAGAAAATTCTAGAATAATTTGGGTTGGAAGGGACCCTCAGAGGTCATTTAGTCCACCCCCCAAATCATGGTGTCTCCTTATTAGATCTGGAGAGAGGCTTTTTACAGCATTGAAACTGTAAAGAAGTACTTAAATAAGTAAAAGGCCTGGGACTGGCTTATTTTTGGATCAGAAACTTCTTTTTGTAGAAGTTGGGTATAAAGCTCAGAACTGGTTGAAGCCTGAGCTCCAGAGTATGGATCAGGACTACACCCTCATTGATCTGACTGTGGATATTGCTTCTTGGCATGTTCAGAGAGGGGGGAATGTAGAGAAAGTAAAGGAGCAGCAGGACAGATGGCACGCTTTTCATGTTGTTCCTACTCATGAAAGTGTTTTTGGTTCCTTGTGGAAGTCAGAAAATCACCCCTTTAAAAAAAGGCAGGGATGTGTGTGTTCTGGACCTGCACACGGGGCTACTTGAGAGCAGGAGGTTCAGTAGAAACCTGAGGACTGGTTTTCTGTAGCTCAGAAAAGAAAACACAGTGTTTTAAAAACCTGTGCTTTTATGTGAATGGGAGGAAAGGTGCTGATGTGCCTTGTTTGACATGTTGGGAGGTGAGCAAGAAGTTCATAGGAGAGATTCTGGAACCAAGAATCCTGGCATGGCTGCGTGGATGGGCATGAGTTGTAGGGTTGAGCTGGGATTGGAAAGTGGCTGGTTGCACAGTATCTTAGTATGTGAGTATGTCTGGGAACTTTTAAACCTGTCAATAAATCTGGCTCAAACCTGCTTGTTCTTGGCAGCCCTTTTACTAACTCCTGGTGTGTAGTTTAAGCTTCCAAGTGCTGCTGCATCCCTGGAACAAACCTATACAGGGTTGCTGGAGTCAACAGGCTGTTTGGATCCACTCAGGAATGTGGGTTGGAGGCATTTCTGGGGGTGGCCCCATCAGCATAGGCTTACCCACAAGTGAGAAATTGTGAATGTGCTCTGAAGAGCCACTGAATCAGAGGCCTGACTTTATATTCTCTGCTTTAGCTGGGAATGTCCTGTGTAATCAGGATCTCTGAGTGCCACTCATGTCTTGTTTAGCATCGCCCACAGCTGAGAGATGCCAGCCTGTCAGTTTTATTCTAGCTCCTTTTTCAACACTCCAACCCTTTTTCATTCCACTGGTCCAAGATTAAATTTCCTGAGGCATCAGAGCAAATGACAGGGAGCATCCAAATAAGGAACCTTTAAAGAATAGTCTGTGTTCTTGTTACAAGTAGTGTTTGGATTGTTGTGTGGGTTATGGTATCCCCCTAAAGCCCACCTCTCCAACCTAAGAAATCCTTAGTGTGGCCCTGGAAGGTGCTCTGAGGGGAGTGACAGGCAGGAAGGTGGTGCTGTGCTGTTTAAATTGGGATCAGGGATGGAGGATTAGTGCAGAGCACTGCTGATTCCACTCATGTTCTCCAGACCAGAGGAATCTGGGCATGTCCATGCGAGTGGAGCGTTCCACGCTGGACCAGGTGAAGAAACGTTTTGAGGTGAACAAGAAGAAGATGGAGGAGAAGCAGAAGGATTATGACTTTGAGGAGAGGATGAAGGAACTCCGTGAGGAGGTGAGTCTGGGCAACAGTTGAAGCAAAGCTCCCCAGAAACATGTTTTGGGAGGAAATCAACCCTGTTCCTACTCTTGTTCCTCAGAAGCGTTGTTCTTGATAACATGGGCTTCTCATCTGCTCCTATGAGTGGAGTTTGTTTTTCTGCTTTTGAAAAGTTTGTATTGCTATCTCTAGAAACCCTTTTCCCCTCTTTCTGTGTGAGAACAACTTTTGATGGTTCAGATTTCCACTCAGAACAGGACAAGTCCATTTTTTGTCCCCCACTAGTTGTGTTGGAACTTGTGTGGTCTGGTAGCAGATCTGCATCTTCATTATCTTTCACAGCTCTTTGGACTGCTGGAATCCCCTTTCACAGGGCACTTGCTTCTGTGTGGCCTCCCCAAGTGTAGAAGGGCTTTGTGAACAGTGTGCTGTGGTGCAAGATGTGTGAGGAGGTGGTAAAAGACAGCAGAATTCTCTCAAACTGGCACTTAGATGTTAGTAAACATGAAAATAAATTATTTGAAGACCCCATGAAGTTTTGAAAGTTGAGAAGCTTCTGTGGGTGCTTCTCCTCTATCAGCAGCCACATAACCCAAGGTTACAAATCACTGCCTGTTTGAGTTTCCCTGCCCAAGCCCTGAGCTTTGTTTCACCACAGGGGAGCTCTTCGGGGTGCTCACAGAGCAGCCCTGTGCTCTGGTCTTGGGCAGGCTGTGGTGCTGCTGAGCCCCACCTGTTTGGGGGGCAGGAGGGAGGTGCCCCAGCAACAAAGGGGGTGCTGTGGGTTGAAAAGCAGCTGCCAGTCAATGGATGGCAAGAAGGAAATCAGCAGCAACTCCTGATGTAGCTTTCTCCAGGGCATGGCTGTGTTGAGAAGTGCAGCGGACGGTGATGAGAATGGTGGGAGCAGTTGCTAAGTTGGGAGCTGAAGCCATGCTTCGGTGTCACCCAGTGCAAACCTGGCTCTGTTCCAGGGCTCATCATCCTCACAGAGCAAAACACTTTGATTAGAGCAGCGCAAACTCTTTGATGCCAAAGCCCCCCTCAAAGCTGCTCAGAGCTTCGGCTTCTGTTCCAGTGAGCAGCTGTCACTCTGCCAGGCTGAGAGCCAGCAGGCATCACAGTCACTGGCACGAAGCATCGGACAAGGGAATGGCCTCCTGCTTTCAAACCAGCTCCTTGTCTCAGTCTTGATTCCAGGCAAAACCTGTGATGTTTGCTCAGAAGAGCGAGTTTGATAATGCTTCATTTTGTCTATTTGTGGGTGTGTCTCTGCTCTTGGCCTGGGAAATGGGGTGGTCTGGATTCACTGATGAACTTTCTCCTTGAAGACTGCAGGCCAGGATTTCTGCTGTTTATTTCCTCAGGCACAGCTTGGCTGCTGTGGGCAGGATTTGTGGTAATTGTGCAGTACCTGGTGTCTCAAAACTCCTTCAGCTCAGGAGGTGCAAATTGTTTTGCTGTTGTGTCCCTTGCTGCAGGAGGAGAAGGCCAAAGCCTACAAGAAGGAGAAGCAGAGAGAGAAGAAGAGGCGGGCAGAGGAAGATTTGACCTTTGAAGAGGATGATGAAATGGCAGCTGTGATGGGTTTCTCTGGTTTTGGCTCAACCAAAAAGAACCACTGAACAGCTCTGGACTCTCCTCTTTCTCTAAACTGCTTGTTTTTACCCAGGGAACTCTGGATAACTCTTCAAAGACTTGATTGAGGACTTGTATGTAAATCTCCCAGTAGAAGTTGGCTGGAAGAGTTGAAAAGCATTTCCATACTCTACCTGTGCTGCAGATCAAGCTCTGCCTCTCATTAGCTTCCCTTCTCCTTCTGTGTCCTAGATCTGGCTGCTCTGTGGCCGTGTGTGTGCAGGGAAGTGCTCTGTTGGGTACATTTTTTTGTCAATAAAGTGCACATTCTGCACAGGTGGCCTGGTTCAGGATTAATCTAGTTGTCAACCAGGCCCTACTTGTCACCCAAGCTGGTGAGATGCTGGGAGGGATTCACTTGCTTTTAGGCTCATAATGAAGGAAATGTGCCACAGCAAGCAGTGTGAGAGGTGCATCTTTATGGCTTGTGCTGAGCAGAGCTGGTGGCTGCATGGAGTCTGGGTTGCTGAAACTTTCCTGTGTGTTTTATCTGCAAGGGAGACTTCCCTCCTTTTCTTTGTGTTTTAGCCCATAATTTCAGTATCTTTAAGGCAGGGGAGAAATTCCTCCCCATTACTGGTCTAGGATAGAGCCAGTGAAAGAAAGGTGTGTACAATTTGCCAGAAATAAATGGAATGTTTTAATGGGCCCTTTGGTGGGGGTTTGATGCCTTCTTTATTTTGAGAGGTTTGAAAAGCTGCTGGTGTCTCCCAGCAGCACAGAGCTGGGGTGGCCTTCTGGGGACCCACTGGTGGCAGAGGTGAGGTGTGTGCCTTCCTCTCCTGGCTCAGCTCCCAGCTGCCCTAGGCAGACCATTGCCATCATTCTTGCCTTTTTTAAGTAATTCTGGAGATGGGTGTAAGAATATGGAAGGGGAAGGGAGTTCAGGGCTGGGGACCTTCCTTCCCATCAGGCAATCCAAGACAGGCTGGGCTATGTTCCAGATTTTACCAGCCTTAGTATATTAAGGGCCATTTTTTTCCTGTCTGCTGGCTGTCAGTGTCTTTTCACCTCTACCTTCCCCTAAATCCACTTCATTTCTGCTTTTATTTACCTCAGTCAAACCTTGTGTGACTCATTTCCGTCTGCAGTTAGGATTTATATTTTGCATGGCTGGGTTTTCATAGCTCTGTCTCGCTCTCCTCTCTCTTTTTATGTATATTGATGAAATCCTTGCGCTTGCCCTTCTCCGTGCTCGTATGAAATTTCCAGCCTGGGGAAGGCTGCAGTGTTTAGCCTGCTCTTTCTAATACATCTAGAACAAATCCTGTAATGTTGTGCTGCTGTTTTAATTCCTTAATCTTAGCCTGCTGACAGCTTCATTGCCTCAGGTCTTTCCGCTTCAATTCAGATTATAATCCCCGTTGAAGATGCTATTGAAATGATGTATAGCCAGTCAGATACAGCTGTCCTTGGAGGTTTGACCCTTTTAACTTGGCAATCCTTTGACTTTGGCTCTCTGAGCACACGGGCTGGGAGGGCGACTTTCATTCCAGCCACGTTCCTAGCGCTGTTCAGGCTGCAGCACGTGGCTCCAGCTGAATGGGAGAGCGGAGACGCTCGCGCCTTTGTGCCCTCCGGGGTGCGAAAGGGATGCTGCCGTGGTTTCATGCACATTAAAAGTTTAGGATGTTTCAGAGAAGATTTAGCAGCAGCCATTTTATTCCAGCCACCAGCTTTGCAGACACCCAGCCCCTCAATGCAGCCGCTCAGTTGATGCTGCTGAGAAAGGGGCAGAGGCTGCCCCACACCCCCCATCTTTTCCAGCTTGTGACCTTGGAGCCAGTGACTGCTGTCTTGGTTTTCCCACAGTGTATCCTGATCTTCTTGTCCATCCTGGCGCACCCAAGGGGCGAGGTGTGAAAGGGGCAGCCCCACAGAAACCTTCCTGGGGTGATGGTGAGGTTTGCACAGCCTCCTGCCATTGGGCCCTGCCTGTCCCTGCCTGCCTCTCCTGGTCCCTGCAAGACAGGGAGGAAATCCCTCCACAGCACAGTGCTTTCAATAACGAGATTCCTCTTTGGTGTAAAGCCTGTCATCCCCAAGCCCATCCCGAGGCCACCTGCACCCTGGGGGCCAAAGCCCCAGCCCCAGCTCCCCGTGCTGGGGCTGCTCGCGCCAGGGGAGCGCAGCTCTTTGTCTCGGCAGCTTGCTGGGAGCAGTGGTGTGTGCAGCAGCAGATACAAGCTTCTGCTGGATTCCCAGCAGCGGGAGCTGCCTCTAGCCAAGGATGAAAAGCTGGTTTCATGGGAGGAAATAATATTTAGAGAAGAGACAGATAACATTCCCTGTACCAGCCATGTTAACTCTTTGCTCCCACCACTGCTTAGCAAGGTGTTAACTCCTAGCTCTCAGCCCCCAATCTGGAGCAGTGGTTCTCCATGACTCCTTGCTAGCATTTGCCATCTCCATGTTGAATTTAAGGTGCTGGATGGGTCAGGACTTGGGGTTTTACTTGGGGAGAGAGAAGACCCAGCTCTGCAGCTCCCTTTCTTCTTCTCCTCACCAGTGAACAAGTCTGGGGTGCTCTGTCTTACTGGTTCTCATTAGCTCTTCCACAAGTGAAAACTGGGATCTGGTGGAGTAAGGAGAGATGTTTTGCATGATTTGCTCATCCAGGCTGGGATGTCCTGCCTACTCTTAATCTGAAGGTGCTTTGAGGTTCCTGGAGCCAGCTTGGTGCTTGTTCCCAGTGCCTGGGCAGAGGTGCAACTTCCTCATGACCTGGGGTGTGGAGGACCTGGAGGAAGTCTGGGGACTGTGCTCAGCTTGAGCCTCCCTCATCTCCATCCTGCTAAATGTTCATGGCAGTGTTTGCAGAAGTACTCAGGCATCACAGCAGACCCCAGAAAAAAACATAAATCTGTCTTGCCACCTCCACTTCCCCTCTCTCGACATCTTCCCTGGCCTCATCCTGGGATGAAGGGCCAAGGCCTGATGGAGAGGCTGAGCACAAGTACCCAGCTGCTCTTCTTTCTTTCCTTGCTGGGGACCCTAGGAGGCTTCTGGGCACTTCCTCTAACCCGCTCTCTCCTGCTGATCCACCTTCCCCTCACTCTACACATCCTGCTTGGGACTACAGGAGCAGCAGCAGCATTCCCACCATCCTACTAGGATGACTGGGACCAGGGACCTGAAGTGATTCTGGAGAAGGGGTCCCAGCCTGGCCCTATGTGTCACCCTGTCTGGGCTAGCTGAGTCATTCCCTGTGACTTTATTAGCAGAAAGGCCTGTTTTTTCAGCAATTTACACCAGTTTTATATCCTGAAAGATTTAAGTGCTTGGCAGGAGCTCCAGTCCTCCCACTGCTCAGGCCACAAGCTACTGCTGCCCCAGTTAGGCAGGAGTTCCTGCCATTTGCCAGCATTAAAGCTAAACAACATCCATGGGCAATATCCCTGGAAATCGTCCCTCCTGCCTGGCTCTGACCTGGTGCAGTGGTGCTGGCAGTCTGTGCCACCAAGCCCTGCTCTGTCGAGGCTCCTGGGTGTCCCATGCTCCCATCAGCTCAGCAGTGCTGTGGCACCATCTTACACGACTCCAGAGCCAGTATTCCTGCCCCCTCCCAGCTCTGTGGAGAGCTGTGTGCTGAGAGCCACCTGGATCTGTCAATGCTTGGCCCAATCTGCATCCTGTCCTGCCTTCCTTGTGTGGGGGCAACAAGGGGGAGAATCTGATCTGTGCAAGGGCAAAGGTTCAGCCCCTGATTAGAGCTGGGATTGCTGCAAAAGAGAGCAGGAATCACAGGATCCTGGAATGGTTTGGGTTGGAAGGTGCCTTGAAGATCAGCCAGTTCCAACCCCCTGCCATGGACATGGACACCTTCCACTATCCCAGGTTGCTCCAAGCCCCATCCAGTCTGGCCTCGGACACTTCCAGGGATGGAGCAGCCACAGCCTCTCTGGGCATTGGTTGAGGAAGGGGTGGGAGGCAGAGATAGGGCGAGGTGAAGATTTATAGAGGGGAGAATCTCTGGGCTGGGAGGTATTTGCTTCCCATCTGGAGCTTGGGTGGGAAGCTTGAATGCCAGCTTTTGCAGAAAGGATCAAGCTGGGAGCCAGAGACACCCACAGTGAGGTGGTGCTTGGCCTGGAGACCTCGGCAAGTTGGGCCATACTCCACATACAAAATTTCTGGGGCTGAGCCAGCTCAGGCCACAGATGGGGCCAAGAGGGAACAAGTAGGGCCCTTGAGCATTCCAAACTGGGAGGAAGGAGACAACCCCAGGGCCCCCCTATCCCTGTCAGGCCTGTTGCCACATCCAGTTGGAGGGTTGCTGGATGGATGGTTTCTGCTGGGCTCGGTGTGGGGCTCCTGAGCCCAAGAGAGGTTTTGCTTTGTTGTAAGTGAAGTACAAAACCATCACCAGCCAGAGAACAAACAGCTCCAGGCTGGAGAGGGAGCAGGGAGAGGGAGATGGGGAGGAGCAGGGGGAGCATGGGGACAGGCCATCCGCAGGAGGTTTTTCAGGGACTTGTGATCTCAGAGCAAATTTCTGCTGTTGGCTGCACACCAGTGGCACCATTTCACCAACTCATGCGTGCCTCCCCATCGCCAGCTCCGCAGTGCTGAGCGCCTCGGGGGGGTCAGGGCCGCTCTGCGGAGGGCTGCGGGAATATGGTCCCTGCTCGGAGAGCGTGTGATCTGCCAGGCAGCCGGGGAACCCCGGGGACACTGCCATGCCTTTGTTCCTCCTTCTCTTTCTTTTCCACCTTCAGATTTTTTTCCCTCTGCTTCCAGCTGCGTATGCAGCACTCCCCCCCCCCGCCGTTTCCACCCACGGTTCCTGTCTTGATTTTCCTTCCCCTCTACAAATATGTGTTCCTTAGGCTTCTCCTCCCTGCCCAGCTTCCCCCATCAGTGTTGCCTTCCCAAACTTCTTTTATTTCCCCTCTCCCTGTTTTCCCACAGGCCCACTTCATTCCTTCCCCTTCCTGCTTCTCTCCCCTTCCCTCCAGCCTCTCGGGCTCCTGTTCACTCACTCCGTCTCCCCTTCTCTGACAGTTTGGGGGAAATCTGTCTGTGTCAACACAGAAATTCCATTATTTATTGGCTGAGTGGAGCAGGGTCCTCCACTCGTCTGTAATTGTCTCCAGATCAAAGCGGCTGCTGATGGCAGCTTTGCCTTCTCGCAGCAGAACACCACCCCCAGCTTCCAGCTCCCTATCCTCCCGGGGGAGTCGGGTGCGTGTGTGTTGACACCCTCGATGACTGATCTCTCAGACAGAGAGGAAAGAAGTAGGGCTGGTGGGGGAGAAAAGGGAGGCCTGGAGGATCTGCAAAGCTCCCTGGAGAAGATGGGGATGGTGGGGTGTGACTCAGGGAGACAAAGTCCCTGGCATGGGCCAGGGGAGAGTGGGAGGATGGAGGTGGTCCCTATCCTGGGAATGGAGACAGAGAAATGAAGTGAAAGAAGGGACAGGGAAGCAGGAAACATCCCCATATCTGTCCAGGACTGGAAGAATTAAATTTTAGTAATGGGGATAAAGGAGAACATGCCTTTTCATGCCTTTCCCTTCTGAAACCACCAACCTATCCTAGGGATGTGGGACTTCAGTGTAAACTGCAGACACACAGTTTTTGTTTGGGTGTTGATGCCAGATGTCTGTGGGGAGAGGAAACATCCACTCTGACTTCTGCCCCTTGGCCTCCTCACTGGGGTCCCAGCTTCAACATGACTGGAAGAGCTGCAGCTTTCTCTGCTGGAGGAGGTGAGATCAATCAGAACCACTCTTCCCAGGCCCAGTCTTGCCACTTTAGCATGATACACTGGGGAGCTTGGGAATCTTTCATTTCATGTGGACCTGTGGACACCTGGTCCACAGACATAGACACCATCAAAAGTCCTGACAGCTTGGTCCCCTCTCACTGCCCAATACAAGAGGCTGTCAGGCTGAAGCCATGGCTCTGCATTTCTTCTAAATGTCCAAAGCACTTCCTCCTGGTAGCACCTCCCTGGCCCTACCATCATTTCTCTTCTGGTTTCTTTCTCCACAGAGTTCAGGCAGTTTCACTTACACTTCTCCCTGTAAGGTATTGTTCCAAGCCTTAAATCAGTTTGTTAACCTTTCAGAACTTCAGGCACAAGAATTGTGCATAATATTCCAACACGAGTCACACTCATGCCTGACAGAGGAGAGCTGTCACCTCTTCTCTCACAAAGCTTTTGCTCTTCCCCCAGGCAATCATCACACTGTTTCCCACCTTTTTTTCCTGCTCACTGTTCCTTCTTCCTTCCCAGCAGAAAGTAGACATTCCCTCAGGACATTTTAGGGAGACCCTCTAAGAGGATGCCCACAGCAAAGCAAGTAGTCCCAGCTCTCAGGATAATGGGGACACACCCCTTCTTTTACTTTGGGTCCCAAGTCTGTTACTTCAAGTGGAACAAGACACCAGCCATGAGAGCAGCTCCTTTGGCAGCTTGGGTTTGCAAGAAATTCCCCCCCTCCAGAGCCTGAGGGGAAACTTGGCTTCCTGAGCTGCCATTGAAGTCTGTGTCCTACAGGGAGTCACAACTGCTCCCTCAGAGGCTGAGCAGGACTGGGCCCCATGTTCTGACAATGCCCAAAAGGAGGTGACAGCTGCAGAAGGTCTGCTTGGAGTTGAGCCTGTTTCTGTTTCCATCTGTCCCTGGCAGAGGGACTGGGGGAGTTGTCCCTCTGTGTGTCTGGCCTGGAGAGTCAAGTGCCTTCTACCAGTAGTAAGCCTTGAGTTGGTCACCTCAGCAACATCGCCTCACATAAAAACCCCTTGGAACTTTATGAGTACATCAGGCCTGGTGCAAAAGTTCTTCCTGCACCACTGCAGAGGAAGAGAAGGGTGGTAAGCAACTCCAGCACCTTGCAGAGCAAAGCCCATGGAGAAGGACTTCCAATGGGAATAGAGTCCCAGCATCCTTCATTGCTCCATCCACCCCTGGGCATGGTGCCTGTGAGAAGTGGCTCCTGACAAATCTGGGACCTGTGCTCTGGAAACCTGGGCTCTCTGGGCAGCTCTTTCCCTTGCTTTGGTGACCTACTCATCTCTGCTCAGTGACTGGGACTTTCCAGGTTCGCATTGGTGTTGGGACATCTGGAGGACCCTGGGGCATTCCTCCTCAGAGCTCAGGAGGATCTCCAGGATGACAATCCCTGCCCCAGTCTGGTCCCTGTGACACCTTCATGGTGAAGATTTTTTCCTTAATGAGAATTTCCTTTCTCCAGCTCATGCCCCTACTTTCTCATCCTGTCCCTGTGCACTTCTGAAAGGAGGTGGGCATGTGTCATATCTTGCATCCCAGCACACAAGGGCAGGCAGAGTGCCCACCAGCCCTGATAAACACACCAAGACGGCCACCATCCCCTTCAGGGCATGGGTTTTCCTCCCAAAGGAAGGCAGGGAACCAAAGTTTTGAAGTGGAAGGAGCTCTGGTCAGGGCATTCTGCTGCAGAGAGCATTGTGGCTTCACAGACCGAATCCCCAGCACCTGACCCTACAGAAGCAACCCCGGAGTGACTTCCCAGCTGCAGGGCCAGGGCTGCTCTCATTCCCACCAGCAGAAACCCCTCCTTCCACTGTGTTTGCCCTCTTGGGCACCAGAAACTATAGCTGCTCCCGCTTGGAGCGAGGAGGGAGCGGCGCAGCCACATGCACGGCTGGGCAGACGGGCGCCCTGGGGAGCTGGGGGAGGGGCTGTGTGGTCTGGCAGGGACAGCGCTTCTTGCAGCCCCTTCTGCTGCCCCAGAACGCAGCAGGCAGGAAAATGGAGTGACAGTGGTGGCTGGGCAAGGTTTAGTGCCCACAGGCAACTAAGTGTTGTTCCCCCTGCAGTCCTTTGCTCTCTGCATGACTTTTCCAAGGCAGCTCAACCTGCGGCATCTCCTGCTACATCCCGCCCTGATCTCTCCGGCTGGCCTTGCCAAGGCACATCAGTGCTGACCTGCGGCAACTGGCCACCCGCCCGCCTGTGCCAAGACATCTCAGAGAGACAGACCCCCTTCTAGCTTCCAGCATTTTCCAAAAACAGGCTCCTAGCCGCATCCTGATTCCCTACCCTGGGAGAACAGGGCTGGCAGCTGAACACTCTTCTGCACCACAAGAGGGGCCTTAAAATCTATAGGGTATGAAGTGGGGTGTTCGTGGTGCACTGTGCCCATTCCATTCCCCCCATCCTGCTGCTCACCCTCCTCTGCTATGTTCCCCCCAAAAAGGCTCTTCTTTGGATTCCTCACCCTCCTGCAGCACCCCCAGCTCAAGCCATTTCCTTCAGGAAAGGGATCCTTGGAACCACCCCCCCACCCTGTTTGACCTTGGTCCCCTGGAACCGTGGGGTCTGGGAGGGGAGCTAGAAACTACAAGGTCTGGGGAGATGAGAAAAAAGAATGGGGAAAGGAAAAGGATGGGACTACACTGTGATCTCCCTTGGGGGAGGGAAGCAAGAGGGGACATGACACGGCTCCCCCCCAAGGAAGCAGCGATGAAATGTGCAGGGATGGGGGGTACATTACCAAGCACAGCTGGAGAAGGGCGGGAACGACCGGGCAGGGAGTCAGGGGGGCTCGGATCCTGCTGGTGCACCTAGGGGAGCAGGAGGTGTTGGTGAATATTTTACTCTAAATCAAACAATAGGACCGGAGCCGCTCCAATGATTTTGCAGAATGCGTTTGGTCGGAGACGGGGGAAGGACTGGAGGGAATGAAATAAGACCCCCGAAAATTTCTGTGTCCCGTCTCACCCCCACCCTCAATCCCCCTCTGGCCTGAGCAGCACTCGAGGGGGCTCCCGGAGGAGCGCTGCCTGCTCCATCCCACCTCCGGCGTCTCAGCCCCGGGAGGGCTGGGCGGTGATGGACGGAGAGAGGGGGGCGGGCAGGGGGGGCGCAAATCGGGGATTGGAGGGGGATTAGAAAGAAACAGATCGAGGCGGGGGTGACAACGACGCCGCCAAGGGTGGTCTTGGTGTGGGAGATGGCGCGGGGGACAGGCTGGCAGTGACCGGCGCTGCCGATGCAGGCTGGGCTTCAATTACCGGGAGCCGTCCCGATTCCACCCGTGAGCGGCCCGAGCCCACGCGTGCCCCAGGCGCTCCGCTCCTTCCACCNAAGAAACAGATCGGGGCGGGGGTGACAACGACGCCGCCAAGGGTGGTCTTGGTGTGGGAGATGGCGCGGGGGACAGGCTGGCAGTGACCGGCGCTGCCGATGCAGGCTGGGCTTCAATTACCGGGAGCCGTCCCGATTCCACCCGTGAGCGGCCCGAGCCCACGCGTGCCCCAGGCGCTCCGCTCCTTCCACCTGCCCGCCCCGCCAGCCCTCCTCCCCGACCGGCGACCCCACGAGCGCGGCACGTCCCGCGTGGGTCTCGCTGCACTCCCAGGGACCAAATCCTTTTCCCAGCCCGACAAACCCCACCAGCTCCGCCGCCTCCTGCCTCCTCCGGTCTCCCGGTCGGCTCTGGATCCTGCTTCCCACTCGGGTCCCCGTGGGGAGCAAGGTGGGGGGAGCGGTTGGGGCCGGCGGTTCCCTTCCCAACGGGAACCGGTGAGCAGAGACAAAGGCGGTGAAATATCAGTGCCCGGCTAAAGCCGCTCCGAGCCCCTTCGAGCCTTTAACTAGATCGTTAGGGGATTATCCGCACCCTGAGCAGCCGCGGGGCGGGGGCAGCGGCAGCGGCCGCCCCGTCCCGTTACCGGGGGCCCCCGGGGACGGCGACGGTGGGAGGCGACTCACGGAGCTGCCCGGGCGCGGCGGCGGCTGGAGACGGGTCTGCGGGGAGAACGGATCGGCCAGCGGAGGGACCGTGAGCGGTACCGGGGCGGGGAGGGGAAGGGGGGGGCAGGGGCCGCCGTCTGTCGCGCTTCGGGGGCCGGCGGGGGACCCCCTGCTCGCTCTGCTCCCGCCTCCCCCTCGCCTTCCGCGGGGGGCGGAAAGTTTGTGCCCGCGGTGGGGGCACCGCTGGGGGTGTGGGGAGGCAGATCCTGGGGTATCTGGGCAGGATCGTGTGCCGAGAGCCTGAGGGGGCTGACACTGGGGTGCCCGGTGGGGGAGCAGGATTTGGGACGCGGGACTGTGGGCAAGCGGGGTGTCGGGGGTGGGAAGGAGGCAGGGAAAGAAGGGGGGGTGTCTGTGCCTCCGCGCTGATGGGCTCAGCTTTATCCAGGGCTGTAATCCCCCTGTTCCTGTAATTAAAAACTCCGCATTACAAGGAAAACGGTGTGCAGGGAAATGTAATCAAGTCTGGAGGGGCTTAACCATCTGGTAAAGGTTAGGACCGGCACGGCGGGGGACGCGGCCGGGGGATTTGGCAGCAGCCACGATCTGGGCTCCTCTTAATCTACCGCGGGTCCGAACGCAGCATCTGCGGGGTAATACCGGTGCCACGGGCAGCGATCGGTCTTGTTGGAGCTCCCACCGCCGTTAACGGGATCTCCCCGAAGGTGGTCCCCTCTCCAGGTGCGTCTGGCTCCGGTAAACAGATTCTGCTGTGGCCCCGGGACCCGGATTGCAGCCCCTTGCGGGCGCCAGCAAAGAAAGGGTTAAGCCACTGCCGGTGGCCGCGGTTCGGCCCCGCGGCTCCGGGCAAGGCCCTCCTCCGCCGCCCCCGGGAGCCCTAAACTCTGAAAGTGCAAGAGGCAAGCGAAGGCGAGGGCGGAGGCGGCAGCGCGGGTGCGACTCCTCGTTGCCGGGACTGCCGCGGGGCCATGGGGGCCGGAGCAGGCTCCGGGCGGGGGCAGCTCTTCCTCCGCTCCCTCCTCTTCCTCCTGTTGGCCGGACCCCCGGCGCGGGGGCAGCTGCGCTACGCCGTGCCGGAGGAGCTGGAGCACGGAGCCTTCGTGGCCAACCTGGGTGAGGACCTGGGGCTGGATGTGTCCACCCTGTCAGCGCGGAGGTTCCGCATCGTGTCACGGGCCGGGGCCAGGCAGCACCTGGAGGTGAACCTGGAGAACGGGATCCTCTTTGTGAACGAGCGGATTGACCGGGAGGAGGTGTGCGAGGCCGGGGGGACCTGCCTGCTCCACCTGCAGCTCCTCGTCGAGAGCCCACTGGAGCTCTACCGCGTCGAGGTGGAGGTGCTGGACATCAACGACCACGCGCCCACCTTCCCTTGGCAGGAATATGTGCTGGAGGTGGCCGAGTCTGCCGTGCTCGGTGCTCGCTTCCCACTGGAGAGCGCCCAGGATCCTGACGTGGGCACCAACTCTGTGCACACCTACCGCCTCAGCCCCAACGGCTTCTTTTCACTTGAGGTGCAGACACGCAGTGATGCCAGCAAGTTTGCAGAGCTGGTGCTGGAGCGTGCCCTCGACCGTGAGCAGCAACGTGTGCACCGGGTGCTGCTCACCGCGCTCGATGGCGGCGTCCCCGAACGCTCAGGCACGGCGCACATCCTCGTCACGGTGCTGGATGCCAACGACAACGTGCCTGCCTTTGACCAGCCCTCCTACGGTGTGAGCCTTCCTGAGGATGCTCCTGCTGGCACTCTGGTCATCCAGCTCAATGCCACTGACCTGGATGAGGGCCCCAACGGGGAGATTGAGTACTCCTTCAGTGGGCATGCACCGCCACGTGTCCGGGAGCTCTTCCACGTGGAGCCCCGGAGCGGGCAGGTGCTGCTGAAGGGCCGCCTGGACTATGAGCGGGCCAGCCTCCATGAGCTCTACGTGCAAGCCAAGGACCGCGGGCCCTCGGCTGTGGCTGTGCACTGCAGGGTGCTTGTGCACCTCCTCGATGTCAATGACAATGCGCCAGAGGTGACCCTCACCTCTGTGTCCACACCCGTGCTGGAGGATGCCCCCCCAGGCACTGTGATCGCTGTCATCAGTGTTCTGGACCGGGACTCTGGGGACAATGGGCGTGTGAGCTGTGAGGTCGGCCCCAATGTGCCATTCGAGCTCCGCTCCTCCTTCCGGAACTACTACACGCTGGTCACCACGCAAGCGCTGGACCGGGAGGTTGTGCCCGAGTACAACGTAAGCATCACGGCTCGAGACATGGGCTCGCCAGCCCTGCTGACCCGCAGCACCCTCACCATCCCCGTGTCTGATGTGAACGACAACGCTCCGCGCTTCCTCCAGCCCTCCTACAGCGTCTACGTGATGGAGAACAACGCACCAGGTGCCTCCATCTGCTCTGTCAGTGCGTTAGACCCTGACTGCCAACAAAACGCCTACCTGTCCTACTCCATTGCCGACGGGCACATCCACGGCATGCCTGTGGGCACCTACGTGTCTATCAACTCAGACAGCGGGCACATGTACGCCCTGCGCTCCCTCGACTATGAGCAGATCCGCAGCTTCCAGATCCAGGTGCAAGCACAGGATGCGGGGTTTCCCCCACTCAGTGCCAACGTCACCGTCCACATCTTTGTGTTGGACCAGAACGACAACGCTCCGGTCATCGTTTCCCCCATGCCACGCAACGGCTCCGTTGCCACTGAGCTGGTGCCGCGATCAGCCAGGCCTGGCTACCTCGTGGGCACGGTGTCGGCGGTGGATGCGGATGCGGGGCTGAACTCTCGCCTCTCCTACCAGCTCCTCCAGGCTACTGACTTCACCCTCTTCAGCGTGGCGCCCGACACGGGTGAGCTGCGCACGCTCCGCTCCTTTCTGGAGCAGGATGCGAGCCGGCAGCAGCTGGTGGTGCAGGTGCGGGATGGTGGGCAGCCAGCCCTCTCTGCCACCGTGTCCCTCCTGCTTTCGGTGGTGGAGACCATTCCCCAGACTCTCTCTGACTTCAGCGAGTTCAGCCTCCCTCCAGAGGTCTCCTCATCTTCCCCACTCACCCTCTATCTCCTTGTCTCCCTGGGCTCCATCTCCTTCACCTTCCTTCTTGCCATCCTCATTCTCACAGCCATTCGCTGCCGTGGAGAGCGGCGTTCCCGCCAAGGGGACAGCTGCTTGCCACCTCGCTGCCACTGCTGTCCCGGGTCCAGACCCTCCTCTGATGGCCTGAAGACTTCCAACCTGACGGCACAGCCCCCTGCAGGGACCACGGCTGCCACCTGCCTTGATGTGCCTGCGGGCGGCCCCCCAGGCTACTGCTACAAGGTCTGCCTTGGTCCTGAGTCTGCTCAGAGTGACTTCATGTTCCTCAAACCCTGCAGCCCCCCCCGCAACAACGAGAAGGATCCCGGGAAACGGTCCCGGCCAGACCATCATCTCCAGGTCTCCAAAGAGGTAAGACAATGCCCAGCAGTGCTTAGCAGCACTCCGCAGGTCCCCCCAGCCCCCTCCCTCAGCCTCTGCCACGAGGGAAAGCAGGCACGGCTTCTCCCAGAGAACAACCGGAGCCTTTGATCAGTGCGGGAATTAGGAGCCGTCAGGCAGCGGGATATCCACCGAGCTTCCCGACGGGTCTAATTACCGGGGGAGCGCCGGGCTCGGCTGAGGCGAGAGGAAATCCCTTCTCACCGTCTTTTGTACCCATTAGAGGCAACAGAGATGCTGCAGTGCCCTAGGGGCGGGGGGATGGTGGGGGTGGCTTCTCCTTGGCGCGGGTAAGCATTCACACTGGGACAGTGTGATCATCGCTGCTGCTCTGCTTCCCCTGTGCTGGCAGGGGCCCGCAGTGTCCCGGGCCTGGCTGCTGTTCTGCACCAGGCTGTGCCAGCAGGCAGGGAGTGGGGTCTTCGGGGCAGGATTTTGATGTCAACATTTGTTAGGTATTGAAATGAGGAATGTCTAATTTTCTCGATGAAAGACTCTCCAAAACACGATTACAAGGATGGAAAGTGATGAGGCGTCTAATCCACTTACATTTGACTTTTAATAAACCAGCCCTTCCGAGGAGAGCCCATGACTCTCTGCCAAGAGAGTCTCTCCACATGTCTCCTTGCACCCCTGGACTCTCTTCCCTAATACTTAATTAGATTTTCTTGCAGCTTTTGCAACCCTCCTGGGTCATCAAGCACACAGCTGATTTCTGCATCTCTCACCATTTAGTACCTCAGACCTGGGCTAAGTAAACATTGCACATGCAAAAAAGGCTGTTGAAAATTAGCAGAAATAGGAAAACCACCTGTCTCTCCCCAGAATGACAGACTTAAAATCCCCAGAGGCAGAGGACAAGCCCAGAACCACCCCAATATCTCAGGAGGGTGAGGAGAGTCCAGAAGGGAGCAGGCTGATTCCATGCTGTCTCTGTTTCCCCAGAACACGAATGTGCTGCTTGATTCTCCACAAAGGACACAGGGAAAGTGGAGATGTGGTCCTGCATCCCTGCCTGCTGAAGCCTTGTGCTGGCAGGGCTGGGTTTTTTGGCAGAGGGTCCCAATAACCAGCCTTGCTCTTCCCTGTGTTTTCCAGGCCAAGCAGCCCAACACAGACTGGCTGCCTCCGAGCACACAGAGACCTGCCCTGAAAAGGTACCGAATCCAGCACTGAGGAACAGAGGGAGCAGGTGGAAAGGGGATATGGGAATGGGGAGGTTATGTCTGACATAGCTTTGAACCAGTCTCTTCTCTTTAGCTCCCAGAGCCTGGAAGATATGGGGGAAATCCGTAGAGCCCTCCAGAAGGAGCACGAGAGGCTGTGCACACTGGTGACCCCTGTCTCTGGTTAGTATTGGGATATTGGGGCTGATGCAAGATCAGACCCTCTGGGTTCTTTTGGAGGTGCAGTGGGGGCATCACATCCCTGTTCCTTGCAGTGGTGAAGTTTTGTGGGTGGAAGGGGTGTCCAGGCACCAGGATGGAGGCTGGTGACACAGGGAGTGCATCCTGGGATGTGGATGTGACCTGAGCCAATCTTTCACTCATCTTTTCTCCAGAGTTTCAGAAGGCTTCAGCAGGCCCCAACAGCATCTGGACACCCCACTACAGCCCCTTATACCCCGCCCTGGATTATCAGCACAACGTTTACATCCCTGGCACCCCCACTCTGCTTTCCAGCAAGGATGGGCCCCTCTTCCCAGGCCGGGAGAACAAAAACAGCTTCTCCACCTTTGGCAAGAGGAAGAAGATGACGACTTACTGTGACATGCATGACAGTGTGGTTATCAACAACGACCTGAAGTAGCCTGGATGGCTCTATCCTTGGAATCTTCTGCATTATTTCAGCTGCCAGGTCCACCCACAGCACACACCTCCATGTGTGGACCACTCAAGACTTTATGGGGCTGCTGGGAGGGTGGCTCAACAGAGCATGTGGGAAGGATTTAAGGAGCAAGAGACTGAAAATTACAGGGATTGGGGGTGGTGGCAAGGGAAATTTCTCCCATCTCATCTTGCAGAGCTGTATTGGCAGCAGGTGCTGTTTAGGTCCATATGACCAGATTTAAGCAAATCTGCCTTGAGTTTACCCATTCCCATGTCCCCTGAGGGACCATTCATCTCTGTAAAAATTGTCACTTCTTTGTATTGTCTGGCTGTGTGAATGTACTGAGCTGCATGCCTGTGTCTCTGTCCCAGTAGGCATGGAAAGTGTGTGCAGACCAAGCCTGGTTCAGCCAAGCCTGACCTTACCCACTGGGACAGTGACCATTGTTCTGTCCCTGAGATCCAGCGGGATGTGTTGCATGTCTAGAGCAGCAATTGGTGTCTGTTTTCTCTGGGAAGTGAGTGCAAAACCCAGCCTTCATGAGTGCTTCGCTTCCAGCCCTGACCCAGCACTTGCAGGGCTGGACACAGCCCGGGCCCAGGGCAGAGCCAACCTTTGCTCAGGAGCAGCACGTGCACACACGGGCTGGATGGCCAGAGGGGCTGCTAGCTTGAGCACCTGAGAGATGCACAAGGTGAGGCCCTGCTGGGTTGCTCTCTAGCCCAAGGCAACATCATCTGAATGAAAAACAGTTTCCAACCATTGGAGTGACCCCAGCACAGTGACAGTCTCTTCCCTCCAGCCCCTGCCCTCACTCGGATCTCTGTGTTCCCCAAGTCCTGAATGCCTGCAGGAACCCCTGCACTGGTGCGCTGGGGGTCCCACCTGCACAGGACAAACATCTCCAAGTGTGCCCTGTTTCTCTTTTAGAACCTTTAGCTGGAAGTCAGGAGCCCTCAAGGGCAGGACTCCAGCCCCAGCACAGTCTCTCCCCTGCCTTGTGCACCCTGCACCTGTCCACCAGTCTGTCTGTCATCATTGCCAATTGCTCTGGTCATGGGACAGTTCATTTTGAATCCATCTGTGCAGAACATGACAGCTCTTTCTAAACCCAGTTTGTTTCACTCTGTCTGATTTGTACCAATAAATTGTATTTTAATAGCTCACCCTGGCTCCTGGCTGTCCCTGAGTTGCACACGACAGCAGGGATTTCTGCACAGCTCTTGGAGCAGCACTCCCAGCTCCAGGAAATACGTCTGTCCTTCTGAGTTCTGGAGCAGAGAGCTCCTTTAATGCTGAGAGCTCATTTTATTCACTTCACCTGGATTCTGGGGCCTCAAGATCCCCTGCCCTCCTTCCCTGGACTCAGGAGCACTTTGGGGTCATGGCCAGAAGGAGTTGGAGATGTCACACAGCTCCTTGCCCCATGCTCCAGCTTGGGCAGGGGGAAATTTGCACCATGGTGGGGGCATCCACGAGCTGCTGGGGAGAGGGGCTGGATGAGGCACTAATGGCAGAACGACTTGTGGTTGTTACAGTGATTTCTCTGGTTAATTTACCCTTTCCCCTGGATAGGCCCCCACAGCTTGCCTCAGGGGCCACTGAGATAACCTGGATCTGTGCCAGGTGCAGGGGCCAGCCCCCTGGGGATAGGCAAGCCTGTATCTGTTGGTGGGATGTCTCTTGGCTTGATGTGGGAAGCACTTGGCCTCCAGATGAAGTCCTGAGGTGGCCAGGCCATGGTTGTCCTTCCCATACCCTGAACTTGCTGGTGGCTGGCTTGGGGAGGCTGCAATGCGGCTTTTGGGATTAACCCAGAAAAGTCCTTGTCTGCAAGTGGGCACTGTGCTCTTCCGTGGGAGCAGGGCCAGGGAGCACTCAAAGGGGCCTCGTGGGAGCCAGGGACCCGGGAGGACAAAGCTTTGGACATGAAAGGGACCTGGCTGCTTCTGGTGACTTCAGTCCCAGCTCACATCTGCCTGACTGTGGGTAGATGAAATATTCCCTGTCCCAATTAGACAGTAGGATGAAGGATTTTATGCTGCCAAGTGCATTCTTCAAGGGTCTCCAGAGAGTGTTAAGGGTAAAAAAGAACCCCAAACAGCTACCCTGAGACCTCTGTACAGTATTAGCCTGTTCCACTGCTTCAAAAGAGCAAGAGAATTATGTAAAGTGATACAATAAGATTAATAACAGCCTCAAGAAGTAATAAAAGCATCAAATGGACCTGAGTCCCTGCAGGGCAGCAAGCCTCTCCCCCTCCTGGATTAACCCTGGCAGTACCTCTGCTGCATTTTTAGGTGGTGCTGGTCAGGCACTGGGAGAGGACTGCAGCCCTCTGCAGGAGGGCTCAGCTGCTCACTGTGTTCCAGCTCACACAGCAAAAGCACCCAGCACACCCTGTGCTTCGTGGCATCCGAGGGCTAAATGAGCACATGGAACTGGTGGTTTTGATCAGATTCCCAGGTGTGGCTTCCCAAAGGGAAATTGATCTCAAAGCTGACCCCCAAAATCCACAGGCATTTGAAAGTTGCATTTTGCATCTCTGTCTTTGGAAAATCATGGGGTCGAGCAACTAAGGGGACAGATTTGCCACCTCCCCTGTCACTCTCCAGAGTATTTTCTTGGCATTTTTTGATCCCTACTACCAAGGCTCACTGATGCCCACTGAATGCGCACTGATGCCCACTGAATGCTGTCCATTACTCCTGACCATGACAGATACACACACACACACATCTGTACTTCTTGCTGACCCCCAGGTTTGCATGTTCAGTTCAGACACCTTCCAAAAGGGATTCGAGCAGCACAGCACCCAGCCCAGGCCCCAGCACACCACATTCCCCCAGAATCTGCTTTTGCTTAGTTAAAGGAAAACCTGCACTGACAAGAGCTCAGTTTCAATCTTTCATTTCAATCACCATATTGATAAAAAGGACAATAAAAAGGGACATGCTTTAGGGGAGAGAGGACTTGCATAAATCTAATTCAACCACACTACTATCCCTCTTCAAAGGGCATGTCTGGTCAGAATCGTCCATCTAATAGATGAGATCTCCTTTGAAGATCTCCCACAGGGACAGGGTCTCATTAAAAATGCAAGGTCTTTTTGCCCTACAACTAGTTATTTTTACAACTCTCCCTGTGCTAACACTCCTGCACAGCCGATGAGCATTAGCTGGTTTCTGTAGCCTGGTAATGCACTGGGCAGGAGACCTCCTTTGGAGATCTGCTCAGCAGAACACTCTCCGGATGCCCCTCTCACATGTTCCAGCTTTCTCAGAGATCCAGAGGCAAATTTGGCTTTCAGGGACCTGCCAGCCAGCTTGAGATTTGCTTCTAGGACAGTGGGAAAGCTGCCATGTGGTGCAGTTGGCTGCAAAATGCTTCAGGCCATGCAAGGCAGGCCCACAGCCCTTCTGGGCACCAGCACAAACAGGGGTTTGTGCTCTTGTGGTGCTGAATAGACTGCTCAGATGGAAACATCACTTGTATCTCTGTAATGACTTGAAAATGTGTCTCAGAGAGACAAAACAAATCCAGAGGTAGAGAGAAAAGAGGCCAGAGGGAAAGACCCAGAGGGGCTGATGCTCAGTTCTGCTCCCATCTGCCACACACGGAGTCAAGAAGCAGCCAGCAAATTCCCCAGGAACCTCGGCATGGACACAGCACTCTGCATGCAGCTGGGTCAGGGTGGCTGGAGCCATGGGTGCAGGTGGGTCTCAGCTCCCAGAGGGCGTGGTATTGGCAGGACAGAGCCAAAATCCATGAGAACCTCTGCATGGACCTTGGATCCAGCCCAATCTGTGGTACTCAGTGGCTAATTAGATCCTCCAAAGATGCTAGGAATTTCTTTTTCCTCTCCTCTCCTCTCCTCTCCTCTCCTCTCCTCTCCTGATGCTGGAACACGCCTTAGTTTATGCAAGACTGGATCAATATCCATTCAGATTTCTTTTCAAATTGCCTCTTAAATGTCTCCCTGAACTCACCCACAGAGCAGCCTGTTCCTGGCTGGACCCCTTCCTCCTGTTTCCTTTTTGATCTTGGTAGATATTTTGTAGAAATAAATATCCTTCAGCTTCTGTCACAATAACTTAGCCTGTGCCACACTGAAAAATGTCTGCATGATTGTCACATGCTGATTTTCTCTGCTCCTTTGCACCTTTTCCTTTTTCACTGCTCTGAAAACATCAGTTGCCAACTCCTCCTCAGAGATCAGATGGAAGATCAGGCCAGGGCTGAGGGAAGCTTTTGCTTCCCAGTTAGCCTATAATGTACTTTCAGTTTAAGTGGTGGAAATGTCACTGGCTCTGTTTTGCAGCATTCACTCAAGTGGAATTAATGCTTCTTGTTAGTGATAATATGACTTAATCAGCTTAATTACTTTGAGACATAAGTAGACACCTTTGTGTATTGCATAACTTATGACACACTGGACCAAAAAGCACGAATGAAGGCTTTGAAAATAAATTAAATATGACCCCTAGTGCAGCCTGCACTTTGACTAATGATTCTTCTCCCATGAAATTCAATGACTTACAAATCTTACATTTGAATAAATGATACATTTTTGCATGTTTTAAACAATAGCAGTGATTTTTATTTCAGCATTCGGGATTCAGAGTGCTTCTGCAGCGCCAGGAAGCAAGGCAAACAAGCTCATGTTAAACGGATTGAAAAATAAAACATTTGTGCAGTCAACTATCAGAAATACATTCAGAGGATCTGCAGGCATTCCTGATGAGATATTTATTTTAATTCATTGTTAGGAATATCTGCAACAACAGGTTAAAAAGACTGCATCAGAAGAAATTGAGAGAGAGTGAAGATTCCCAGAAGGTTCACTTAGGTCTTCACATCCAATCCGTCCATTTCAATAATGTCTACAAGAGAAAATATCATTAAATAGCTCCAGAAGTCTCTTATCACACATTTTGCCTGCATAGATAATAAATCACACAAAGGAAATAGAAGCAGGAAAAGCAACCATCAATCAAGAAAATTATTATGAACATTTGTAGGATTTCTGATAGGCCAGGATGCAGAGACTCTCTGATAGCAGGCTGCATGGGAAATAGAAAAATTGGGGTTAAACTGTTACATGAACCCAGAGAAAAGATGAGCTGTCTGAATTTGTTCTGTTCTATTGCAGTGAGTCACCCAATTTCTGTGTCCAAATTTTCCTCTAAAAAGCACTGGAGTTCAGCATGGTGCAGACAATAACACAGAGACTCTTTCAGCCCATGTATATCTGAAATTCGGAGGTTATCTTAGGCTGAAGCATCACAGGGGGGCCTCACTGGTTTGATGAGTTTACTTTTAAGTCCATGTCCGTATTTCTTGGTATTTTAGCTGACAGGAATTTTTTCATACTGCTGAGGGTGAAGGCTGGGGACTCTAGGATTAATTTATCACTGCTCTTGCTCTGCAGTTGTTCAGTCTCTATTGACTAAATCTCCAAAGCTCCCCAGAGTACAGATGGAACATATCCACACAGGGATCTAAATGTAAGGAGTTTAATCTGAGGTTGAGTCCCACCTGTAGGATTCCATCTTGTCCCCACTTTCCTTCTTGATCTTCCTTTAATATCATTTAGAGGAGACACGCCCAGTACCCCTCTGACATTAGCTTTTTACCAGAGATAGAGGAAAGGATTTGCCCTTTGCTTTGAGTGTCCCCTAACAGACCAAACTTTAGGAATGTAATCCTGAAATTAGTTCCTAAAACTGAAATTTATCTTTTTCCTGTTTCTAGGAAATGCAATGTTATAATCCATTTGCTTACCTAAACCACCTCTTCCTCTTAATCTCTCCCTGCAAAACAGTCTGACAGCTGCCCCAGAATGTAAGGAGATCATCAAAAGGATGATCATCTGGGGCTGAATCATTTTCCTATGTTCCCCAAGAGTCCTCTTGGCTCGTTGTGCCACATGACATGCACCATTTAACCCCTCAATACCCATCAGATATCACACACCCTGATGGTTGTGCTCCTTTGATATCTGAACAGACTCCAGCAGGCTCCTCCTGTCACTGCAGGGCCCACCCTCTGGCCTTTTTTCTGCCTCTTTTTGGGTCCAAATTTCATATCTGCTGTAGCTCCCTAGTGCATTTCAACCAAATCGGACCCTGCTTTGAGCAGAAGCCTGACCCAATCACTTCCAGGTATCCCAGTTTTGCTCCTCTTTTCCTGTGTATCCATAAAGATCCACGAAGATTTGGCTGCAAACTCCCAAACCCCTGGTGAGATGGTGCCCGCTCCATGTTACCCACATGAGGCACAGCTCCACCAGCACCCAGCTGGGACAGGACCATCCCTCTGCTGTGTTTGTGCCTCCTGAGCCTGCTGTGTCCAGCCCTGTGGTGTCTGAAATCCAGGCTGGAACCACACAGGGAATGACAGGGACCAGCAGGACACCCCCCGGTCTTGCAAGGGAGGAGCTGGAAGTTTGTTCCTGCTCCTCCTCTCTTGGAGATGGGCAGAGACAAATCACACACTCTTTTTTTTTAATGCTATCTCTTCTTTAAAATTATAAAAAAATGAATTTAAAATTTGGATGTGAGCTGCAGGGATAATCACAGCACACAGTGGAGACCCTCATGTCACCCCCCCCAAGCCCTCCTGCCTGGTTGCTGAAGGTGTTAGGAAGGAAGACCACTCTGGGAGCCATTTCTGAAGAGCTTGATTCTGTTGGCATGGAGAATCTTTTTTCATAAAGAACAAACAGCCTCTATATGCAAATGGGAAACGGAGAAGGAGTGGGAAATAAGCCCAGCAAAAAATCATGGAAGTTTTTGCTGCTTGCAAGTGGAATTCAACTGAAAAGTGGGGAGGGAGAAGAAAGGAAATTGAAACAGCCTCCTCTCTGCACAGATTGCATTGCTGGAGAAGCTCTGAGTGTTGCAAGGCATAATAGTTGTCTGCTCAGAGGTTCCTTCCCGGGGGACTTTCCCTGGGATAGTTTCATACATTTATCCCTGACTCCTGGCATCTGCATAACATGCTCACAGAGAGAGTTATTAGTTTAATTTTCTTGTGAATTACAATGGAGGCAGAGAGAATTAGAAAATACTTTTTTTTTTTTTTTTTATTATCATTACTTTTTGTTTTCCAGTTGAGAGACTGTAAATGAGGCTATTCATCCTGCTAACATCAGTAGGGACCCAAACCCAAGTCTTTCTGGGGTAATTGGTTTCTGATGAGCAATCACTTGTAAAACCAATAGCAAAGGCAAGAACTGAAATATAAATTCTCTCTTTACATGCTGAGCTTTTCATTAGGATTGTATGTCTGGCTTCTTTCTGGGATTCAGTGGAAAAGCCATGAAGTGGTAAACAAGGCAGTGGACTAAGCCTGATAAGAAGTTTGTATTAGCAAAAAAAATGGGAAAGCAGCATTGTCTGATATTGTCCAGAACAAATAAAGCAGCAGCAGAATCCCTCAAGCTGCAGCTTTGTAGTGAGCCCTTTGGAACTGAAGTCCTGGACAGAGAGAAGAGACAGCAGATCTTCCTGTGGGGCAGACCTGAGTGTGCTTTTGTCCAAAAGAGACCAAAATACAGGGGCCAGTAATGCCTGGGTTTGTTGCAAGGACTGAGCCTGTGAGTCAGGCTCCAGTTTTTTTTTTTCCTTTCCTCCCAGTTACTAGTGAGGAATCTGCTAATCTGCACTGGCTTTTGTTTCCCTGATGAACCTCAGGGTGCTTAAGGCTTGATTTATTTATTTATTTTGGTGGCAAATTAAGCATCAGTCTGGATGCAGCTCTCAGTGCTTTCTAGGCTGGGGCTGTGGTGCTGTCATTCATTGGCTTAACTGGATTGCTTGCTGCTTTATGGGTTTTTTTCCAGTAAAATCTTTTGGCACACATACAGCTGGTTGTTGCCTTAAAGATGAGGAAAGCAGCAGGCTTGACAAAGACAGGGAACATTTTTAAGCTCATGAACACAGAAAGGCCTCTGAAACAAGAATGATGTGGACACATCTCCATCAAAACAAACCAAGCAAAACCCTTCAAATGAATCCTTTTTTTCAGCTTTGAAATGCTGAAAGCTGATCCCAAAGAAACAAACAGTAAAATTACTGATTGGATTCAGTCCTGAGGAACCTGCTGTGAGCAGAGGAAGGGGACACAACATAACACACCAAGTATTGCCCAGAGATCTCTTCTAAACACAGCTATTCTGGGATGCTGTGATGACAGTTTTTTGCTTTCATTAACCCAAAAGAGCCAAACACATTGCTGTGACCACAGCAAGAAATGAGGCAATTTGGACACTTCCATATTTGCATCACATTTGTGTCCAATTTGTACACATTTGTCTAGCTCGGGGCAATATTTCATGGAGATATCAAGCAAACCTTTTTTTGTTTGTCTCATTTAGAGCCAGGCTTCCCAGGAATCTCCCAAAGCCTGGATGTGCCCTGCACCAATCATGCCTCCTATTAGTTGCACACCCATCAGGCTCTCCTGACTGACCCAAATTTTTGGCCTCCCACCTCAAATATAGGGCAATGTTGTAATTTTGGTATTGCTTGAGCAGAAGGAAGTGTCTCTGTGACACTGCCAGGATCATTCATCTGAGTTTAAACACTGGAAATTTTGGGAATATAAGGGAGAGGAGAGGAGAGGAGAGGAGAGGAGAGGAGAGGAGAGGAGTATTGGCTAAGACTGTAGTGTGATTTAAGATATGTGGAAGAGGGCCAACTGGTCATAGCAATTTTCCAAACTGCCCAAGCCTCTGCAATCACTTCTAATTCAACCATTTTTGTCTAGAATTTAGACAGGGTTTTGTACCAGATTTGTACCTTAGAGAAAACTTCAATGTCTTCCTGCCAAACTGTACAAGGACAACCTGCAGAGCCTGGCCCTGCATCACTACCTCTGCCTGTTTAGAAATCTGTACAGGTAGAAGCAGTCTGCAGAAAATGACCATTTCTCCTACTTGGTATAACTGCTGCAGGAGCTCCAGTTCCCCACTCCTTTCCCTCTTCCCCAAACATTTCCACGTGCCCTTTCTCTGGTGACAGCTGAAGTTCTCAATTGAGGTCTCTCCTGCAAATTTATCCAGGAGGATAAACTCGCAGGAGAGATCTGCCAGTCTCTCTGATCTTTCAGAGGATGATTCCATTTGGTCTTTATGGATGTTTCTTCCCTCCAAGTGATGAATAGTACAGCTGAGCCTTTCATTCACAAGGCAATTGTGATGGGAACAAATGGGGAAAATGCGGGAAGTGAATCCTTACAATTTTAGTTTGGTTTGTTACAAGGTTCTCATTGCAACACTGTTATTTTGGCTGTGCTTGTATTTCCCTTTTCTTGAGTTTATTAAAAAGAAGGACTAGAAATAAACAAAACAGATCAGATCACATCATTACATTATTCCCTTAAAATATGTGTGTGACTGAAGAAGATTTATTTGCTGTGGTGACAATTTGTCAGTGACAGAAAGTGGTGAGTGATTGAAGAACATCGATCAATCCAGAAAATGATTTGTGGCTGTCTCAGGTTTTGCTCATTCTTTGCTTTATTCTGGGACCTAGGAAAACTCATTGAGGATGTAAGCATTTGGAAGGCCTGTGAAAGAAAAAGGAGATGGCTTTCAGGACCTCACAGCTGGTGTACAGCAAAGGGAAAGAAAAGAACTACTGGTACAGATTTGTCTAATTTAACTAACTCTAAGAATTTCTGTTATTGCATAATATCTGGAGTTGTTATTGTAAAAACAAGGAAGAAGTATGGACAAAGCATTAAAAACTGGATTTATCAGCGACTATCTGACCAGGAAACCTGTACCAGTGTTGGAATTTCCCTGCATTTCCTTTCTGGTGGACATTTCAGGCAACCTGAGGTATTAGGGGAACCTCTGGATAAGAAATGAAATTGCTGTGGGTTCTGGGTACAAGGTATTAAAGGGATTCTGCCTGAAACTGCAAAGAGCTCAGTGTCTGCCAGCCCACAACCCCGCTTTGCATCCTCTCCTCTGGCCATCTTAACACAACCCCCTCAGCTTTTATACCCTGATTTCCCTTTCCATCCTTTCATGCCACTCTTCCCTCTTGCTGTAGAGCAAGGAGGAAGGAACTATTTTTCCTGCAACCACATCATTCTCTGACTTTATTTACAGAGGGTGAAATGAAGAAAACTCCCCCCTGCACTAAATCTGTTTGGCTTGGTGAAGGCAAGGAAGTGGAATTATATTGCAAATGTCAAGGGCTATGAAAAATGTAACAGACTTTAATATTCTTCTGCTGTTATTGCTGAGAGTGTCTCTCACCTGCATTCACAGAAAGTGAAGTGCCTTTTACCACTGAGCAGAAATGATTGCCTATTTTTATTTTAAAGCTACACTGTGGCATGTGTCCTAATAATAAATGCATTTTCCCTTCAAACTCTCTCTTTAGCAATTAACCTTCAGCCTTAAGACTTAATTTTAGCCCTGAGCCTTTAGGGTTAATCCCTGCCTCAGGCTCCAATAAACTCCAGCCCCAAATATCCTGTTACCTATGTCCTAAAAGTGGTTCCTGCATTCCTAATTACAATCACAGCCCCTACCCTTCTTGATACCTGATGGTAGCTGGTGCTGAGCCAGGCACTTGGATGCTGCTTTGAAGATGTAAAACATTAACTGTGCCTCTCTCCATAGCTCACTTTCCCGTGGGGTTGTGTTTCAAGGTAAGTGGTTTGCATAAGATCCCTCAGAGACCTGCATTTAGTTTATTCAGTAGGATAAACAACCTGCTGCTTTTGTGCTTCTCCCTACAGAGCAAAGAAAAGCCCATTTTATACATTAAAATTGAACACAGCATTGCTGAAAGGTCTGTGATGGCTTTTTCTGGAGCTCAGAGCATTTTATCTTGTTCCTGGAGGGGTCTCACAGGGCATAAGCCCTGTATATCTCCTTGTACATCCCCCTCCTTAAATTACAAATGCTCCTCTCTTAAGACCCTGTGTTCGTGAGTGAGCAGAGGTTACCGGCCCTCAGCTCTGCCTGTCTCGCTGACCGAACTGCCCAAGGCTGGGGGAGTTCGTGTCGAGGGTTTTTTCATGATGATGTTTTAATTTCACCTGGATACAGCAATCCCCGCAGCTCCGGGAGGGGGAACCTGGCTCTTCGCTGCCCAATTAGCACAACCCTTGGAATGAAAGGGCGTAAGTCCCTGATGTTTTACCGGGAATCACGACATGTGCCAGACACTGGCGAGCCGGGCACCAGCAGCACCGGAGGGTCCCGTCCGTGCAGTGCCGGGGGGAGGTGAAGCGGCCCCGGCAGCACAGAGCCGCGGTTCTCCCGGACACGGGGCTGGGAGGGCCGAACCAAGGCTGGCATCAGGCCTCGTTTAGTTATCAGACACTTACACCCTGAATTAGGACGCGGGCACACACACAAGGATGTCACCCTTTCCCTCCTTGTGGGATCGGTGCTGGTAAGGGACAAAGAGGAACGGTGGAAGATAAACGAACAGCTCCCCCCCGCCGGGATTTGAGCAATCAGGAAATATAATCTGAGCTGGAAAGTGCCCGAGCATCTGTTGGGTTATTAATAAATTGTATGCAATCTGTCCGGGATGAAGCTCGGGACGGAGGGGAACCATCTGCTCCCGAGAGGCAGCTCTCATGGTGTCTGGGGAATGAACTTAGCAAGCGGAAAGCGATGGGATCGGCCAGCCGGGCTCCCGGAGCGCCCGGTGCCCGCACGGCTTTTCCAGGGACGGACAACGCGGAGCTTCCCTCGGCCCCGGGACAGGACCCGCATGGATCCGCAAAGAACGGGGATTCAGGCCCAGCGTGGGTGTTCATCATCATCTCTGCAAGCCTCGCAGGCTCGGCCAGCTCCCTGGGAACTCAGTTCTTTATCGAGATCCTTTCCAAAGGGTCCTGCCCCAGAGAAACCCCGCTCCCAGGGCCTGTCCTGTGTCCCCAGCCCTGGGCGGGATCCCCGACCTCGCCCGCTTTTCCTGCGGGTCGGTGCTAATTGTCGCCCATAAATATTGTTCTCCACTGTGATGAATGGGTATGATTCGTGCTGATAAAATTAAAACAGTAATCAATATTGATACAGTAATTAGTATTTGAAAATAATAAAACAGTTAAAGGTGTAATGCCAAGAAAGAAAGGGAGAGGAGGGGTTCCCCCCCCTTCTCCTGCAGATGTTCACAGCAGAAAAAAGCAAGAAATAACAGTTACTAAAAATTAACAGAAAGAAAAGAAAATCTGTTTAAGTCCCAAGAAAATGTTAATTATATGAGATTTATTGCTTTGATGCTAAAATATAATATTGGCTTGTATTATGTTAGTGTTATCTTACATTATACCAGCTTAGTGTGCATGTGTAACCCAAAAGTAAATCAAAAGACATCAAAAAAGAAAAGAAGCCTTCATCAATGACGACCCCCAAAAAGTAGTGCGACCGCCTAAAAGAGTGCTGGAGCATGCGCAATAAAAGTAGTGATAAGAGCAAAAGTAAAAGAGTGATGAATCGAAAATAAGAGGAAATAGTGATGACATACAACATAAAAAAAGAAATTTTAGGCTTGGCAAGCTCGTACGTGAAGTAACGAAAGTCAAGCCCTGCACTCTGTACCCCACGTGTACCCCGCGCGGTTATTTTTGCTTAAGCGCTATCATAAGAAACAAATTGTCCCTTATTTTAACCAAATTATATTGTCAATATTTCAAGTATATTGAATTTTATATATTAAACTACTTAATTAAAACTGCTGCTACATTTAATTTTGTTTGAAATTTTTTATTAAACAATTAAACAAATATAACACCACGTCTTATCCTCCCCCTGTAAGGGTGCCTCGTGTGTTTTCTCGGGGGATTTTCAGCTCAGCTCCTCCCCGCGCGGAGCAGCGAAGGAGCGGGCAGGGCAGAACCCCTTCAGCTCACGGCCAGGGCTCGGTGCCGGCTGTCCCCCGGGAAAACGGGGACTCCCCGCGCCACTGCCAGTGTCTGGGTGGCACTCATGGTAACTGAGCGAGGCTGGGAGCGTGGAGCGGTTATCGCATGAGCTCACATCGCGGAATAAGCAACCAAAATGCTTCTTGCTGAAGGACATCTCCGCCTGCCCGCAGTCCGTGGGGGCAGACGTGCCTTCCCTTAGAGAACCCAGGAGCGGCCAGCAGGCAGGCACCATACCCCTACAACCCTTAACACGTGAGAAAATCCCGGCTTCCATAAACCCCACACAGCGGAACTCCGGCCGAAATAAAGGGTGCTTGAGGACGACACCTCGAGCGACAGGAGAGAGAGACAGCGAGGGAAGAGCCGCTGCCAGCGGGGTCAGCCCGCGGGGGATGAGCGAGAGCCCGGACCCGCTCGGGCGCCGGCTCCATCTCTCGGGACGATGCCGGTCCCGCAGCTGCCGCCGCCGCCGCGGGTGGAACGAAGGCTGCCGGGAGCTTCCGGCGGGGCGGGGCGGACGAGGTAAGCGGAGGGAGGCGGAGGGAAGCGGGTTCCGCCCGCTCCTCGGAGCGCCGCGGCACCGAGAGGCTCCGTGCGCACCCGGGAAGGACGCACTGCCTGGCGAGTGGCTTGGCAGTGCCTGTTAGTGTTTTATTATTATTAAATTTTATTTTAATTTTTTTTGTATATTTTATTAACGCGCATTCCGACTGGTGCCGCTCTTCTCTTCCTGCGGATTGAGGCGTGGAAACCCGGCCAGAGCTGGGCCTCTGCGGGGGGAGTGAAGGAGCTGACAAGGCGCCGGGGGCCCCGGGAGAGCGGGACAGCTCAGGGCCGACCGCGGGTCCGGTCACCGGCATCGCCAGCAGCTTGCCGAAGAAGGTCGGGACTTCAGCTGTGCCAGCTCCCGAAGACAGACGGGGAAGGGGACGGGTTTGTTGTCCGTGCCCTGCTCTCTGAGCCTGACCCCTTCTGTTCGGTGGCTGCTGCAGGTGATGTGCAGAAGCAAAGGCTAAACGCCGCGGCGTGGGTGCTCCAGCCGCTGAGCCACCACGGCATCTTCTTCCTCGTCCCTACCTGCATTGTCCAGGGAGAAATGCCTCGCTGAAAGACCGATGGGACCCTGTGAGCAGTCCTTGTCTCGGTGCTTAGGGTACTCTTGAATGGTAGAAGAGCTTTCGGCCTCAGGAGGCTTTGAAACCGGACCCGGCTTTTCTGTGCGGTGCTCTAAGCGCTAAACTGCGCCAAAGAGGTGAGAACGACACAAAGACAAATCCCACGATGCGAGTTCGGGACTCTGCCCTTCTGGAGGGAACGGGCTTTTCTTTCCGGTTCCTCCTCGGCGGAGACAGTCGCCCTGGAGCGGCACCAGCCCTCCTGCGGAGCTGCTGTGCGGTACTTTCCATCCTGGGATGGTGGAGCTGGAAGTGTCCGGTATGACAGGAGCGATTCTGTCGGAGCTGCTGCTTTTTTCCCTTCTCTTGCCAATTCTCCATGTCTTGTCTCCAAGTGTAACGGGAGTAACAATCTAATTTCAGCGGGGGTCTAAATAGAGCGTTCCAAACACCCCTGGAAATGTCTGTGTGTTTCTCCTTTCTCTAAAGAACAATAGAAGATGAACCTTTTGACTTGTGTTTGCCTCTGGGCTGTGCTTGCTTTTCTAAGACTCCAGCGGTCAGTCCGTGAGCTCTGATGGATGCTCTGAACTTGGGATGTCGAAACACCCAAGGTTATTATTTTTCAGGACTTTAACCGGGCTTTCTTCCGTTCCCGCCTAATGAAGGAGGCTCAAAGTAACGCTCAGGCACTTGATGGGCTTTCAGGTGTTAAGATGAGTAGTTTATACTGATTTTTTTCTACAGATCCTCGCTGTCGATCACCACTCCTTACACCTCGCTGCTTAGTCAGGAGCGCTGGGAATGCTCTGAGGCTGACCAAAGCTGAAATAGCTAAACCAAGCCTTCCACCAGCTCTTGTGCTTTCTGCAGGATCATCTCAGCTTTTTCTTCTGACCTTTGTGGGTTCCTCTTATAGGTGTAGGTGGTATAAAAGGCACTTAGTTGTGCATCCGTGGTAGTAATGCAATGCTACAATGCCTAAGGATTCACCAATGTCACCCCTACCCCACTGCTACTCAGGTAGTAGCTGGATTTCATCAGTGTGAGAATCCCGCATGGACTGGATCTGAATAAACAAGAAACTACTCTTCCTGTAGGTGATCTTGGAGTCTTTGGCACTGTCTTCGCGTTTAGAAACATTTTTATTTCTAGCTAAGCTCAGATAATTGGCGTTGTGGAACCATTTAGTGAAGCTGCTACTTGGTGGATATGAAAATTATATAGACAGGTGTTCAGACCAAAATAAAAAGAACACCGTGTCCTATGTCCTCGACGTCAGTGCTTGTTACCTCATTAACAGCTGTTTTACTGATTTAAAACATCCTACTACATTTTGCATACAGCAATCCTAGCTTAGTACAGCTCTTAAGATACTCGTAGATCGAATTTGCTGACATCGGCATTACATTTTCATCTCCATGAACACGGCATGAAATATTTCTCCAGAGAAGACCTACTTATTCCAGGTAAGTGAATTAATTTAGCAAACAGAAACAGTTAAGTGAGGGGAAAAAAACCCAATCAACTGAAACAAACTCATCACAAAAATAAAAACAAAACCAACTGAACAAACAAAAACCCAAAACCAACCCAAAACATAACCAAACTAAAAACCCAAACAAACGAAGAAAACCCAAGCCAACAGCTAAAATCTGTCCTGCTTAAACACCTCTTGTCCTGGATTCACATGGAGCAAACATGATTGATTTGTTGATAGAAGATCATCCCCAGCATCTCTTCCCATCCATGAGTCAAGACAGTAATATCTACCCAAACCGTTATTTCCTCTTGCTACAGAAACTAAAACAAACTGCCAGAAAACTCCAGGAAACTCACGAGTTTGTGAGCATGTCTCCAGATCAACTTGACAAAAATTGTGCTGTGCGGGATTTTCTCACCAGTCCTCTGTTTTGAAAAAGATCAATTCTGTTGCCTGCACCTGGAAAAAGTTAACAAACGCTGTTTTACTTCACAGAATGGATTTGCCTGTGTCTGTTTACGTGTGGTTTATGGTAAGGAGAGTGTGAATCTGCAAACCTGATCCACGGAGGAGAAGGACAAAACCCGTGTGGATGTTAGGAATGAGAAAAGGATGTGCTAATGGGTTTAATAAGCCCGAATCCTTGGCTGCAGCAGTGCCTGCCGGAGGGTCCTTTTGCTGTTTCCCGTGGGCTACTCGAGAGAAGTGCAGGAGGGGAGGACCACTCTTTATCTTCAAAGCCTAGTTCCACCAGGACTTGGGATATGAAACATAAACTGTCTGAATGCTTTCCTCGGGGAGAAAACCCTGTTGCTGGTTGTGATATGAAAATACAGGTAAGTTACAAAGACACAGTAGGAAGAATTCATCTTTGCATTGATGGCATAGGCCAAACAAAAAAGGCATCAGGGATGGATCTGAAATGAAGACATCATTTATACCCACAGAAAGCCTGACTGCCTTCAGCAGCAGGTTTCCATATGAACCGGCGGCACTGCAGAGGTCAATAAAGCAGGAGCACAAACAGGTCAGTAATGCAATCGTATTTAATAATGTTTTGAGCTGTGGTTTGTGTACAGAAGCTACAGAGGTGGCAGCAGAAGTTATTCCTCTCCCTAGGGAGGTTCTGTGGCCCCGTGGCCGCTGCCTGCGGGGCCCTGGGGCAGGTGGTGAATGTGAATGAGGGCAGAACGAGAGCATGTGAACGATTTTGCCCCGAAGCTTCAAATAGTGGCAGAAAATCTTCCCACAGCCACGAAATCGGCTTTGCCAGGATGGAGAAAGGGAGACTGTACATATTTTTCTCTTTTTATATTCTCTCCCATTAATGAGGAATGTTGTGGTGGGGCAGTGTCTGCGTACTGTGGCAGTGATCCTTCCCTCTGAGTGGCACGGAGTAGGGACTGGGGGTTTGTCATAGGGAAGCTGAATTTGAGTAGGGAAGAGTCTTCCCTGAGGAAAGGAGACGCTGTGTAGCACGTGGGCTGTGTCATTGGTGGCAAACTGCAGAATATCTGCCTAGCTGGGGATCTCTGCCCCTGCATAGAGAGGTTCTTGCTGTATCCTAGCAGAGCTTGTCTGCCGGAATGGAGAAGCAAGAGCTTGCCATTCATCATGCAGGTGGAAAAGGAGGCTTTGAGAGCAGCTCTTCATCGAGCTGTAAAAATAGCGATCAGGAGCTGTGCTGGTCCCGTGCTTTTTCAGCGTTCTTGGAGGATTGGTGTGCTGGGCTCTGATGGGTTTGAATCTCCGAAGGAAAGATTCAAACAATCCCCTGGGTTTTTGGTGTAATTGAAGCCTTTTACACAGATGTTGAAATATCTGGGGCTTGGGCTACCCTGTCAGAGTGAGGTGGATTCTCTTCATTGAGATAAGGGGTTCAGGAGTGTGTCCGTCTTCCAAAAGGGGAGGGAAGTGATGGAGAAGGGACAGTCTGTCTGTCTTGCATAAATTACAGAAAAGCAGGAAGCTTGTTCCTCATCTGGAGAGATGAAAGTCGGCAGGAAAGATGAAGGGGACTCTCGCCAAAAGACAAGTCCACACTTCATGTCGAGAGTGGTGTAATCATATGAAAAATTAGATAGTTAAAGAGACAAAGTGGAGGCGAGAAGAGAAGAGAGAAGAGAAGAGAAGCAGAAGACAATAAGAAAGAAGAGAAAGAAGGAAGAAACAATGCAGAAATAAAAGAGAAGTGGAGAAAGATGAAGAAATGAATGGAAAGAGAGAACGGAAGAAACCATAAACTATTGTAGTGATATGTTATTATCGGTATCACTGCACACAGAAAGAAAGGAAGGTGAGACAGGAAGGAAGAAAGAAAGGAGGCAAAAAAGATTACAAAGAAAAGAAAATAGGATGAAACCATAAATTACATTACAAGAGTGCACCAAATACATAGCAGAAGAATACAGGAATGAAGGAGAAAACGAATTTGTATCTCTAAACAAGCGAAGAAGAAATGACGGAGAGAAGCATGCGAAATGACCAACACACACCGAAATTACCTCTAGATGCAGAACGGAGCTGGTGCCTAAAAAGGTCCGGCTTGCGGAGACCACAGCATCCGGCGCTGGTGTCCATAATTAGTGCTAACCACTCCTGTTTGATGATGTGCACAGCGGCGCCGGAGGCAACGAAGGATCTACCAGCAGGGGTAAGGAAGAGAAAAGGAAAGAAAGAGAAGGGAAAGGGGAGTAAACGATAGGGCATGACAAGGCAAGGATGAAAAAGAGAACAAAGAGAAGAAAGAAGAAAGGGAAATAGAAAGAAAAAAAAAAAAACAAGAAGAGATAACTGAGAAACTAGAGAAGGCTAAGGAAGGAAGACAAGGCAAGAACGAAAGAAGAAGAAGGAAAGACAAAAGAGAAAACAAAGAGAGAAAGAAATTCGACCACGGTGGGAAGAAAAAGCAGAGGAGATGGCCATGACGG